>JBBPBX010001225.1:76518-107283 GCA_038048925.1 Garcialebias charrua | reverse complement strand
GATGTTACAGGTAGTCCCCGACTTACGAGCGAGTTCCGTTACAACGAGGCGCTCGTAACACGGAAATCTCGTAAATTGGAACGGCCGCCACGTGTCTCGTAAGTCCGGAATTTCGCTCGTAAGTTGGAACGGTTTTGCTAGCGCGACTACAAACACTTGTTTTTCATCGAAAAACTGCTTATGAGTGCATAAAAATGATCGGAAACGTGTGTCCACATGTTTAGCTAACGAACTGTGGTGAAAAAACACAGAAAAACATGGTATTTTTTGCGTTTTTTCCAAAAAATTCGCCAGCTCGTAAGTCCGGAACCTCGTAAGTAAGAGCGCTCGTAAGTTGGGGACTACCTGTATATTCCTTTTTGTTCTCAGCTTTCTGCACAACGAACTGACCCTCATTGAAAATAAGATTCACCTGACTTTGAATTTCACTGATGAAAGTTATTGTAAATTTTGTCCTCAAAAGCTTTGGAACATCCAGATGTTTGTGCTCAAAATAAATTATAAAAGTAATCATTTTTCTGGTTTGCAGGAAGGAGATGAAGACCAGTTTGGAAAAGTACGAGATGAACACTCAGATGAATACGGTGAAGGAGATATATTATTATTAATAATAATAATTAATATTTTGAAATTGTTTGTGTTTTTCACACGCACAGTTCAGTATTGTACCATGCTGGCGAGTGCTCAGAGTGAAGCAGAAAAGGAACGTATCATAGGGAAAATGGAGTCGGATCAGGAGCTGTCAAAAATCGTCTACCAGCTTCAGGAGACCGAGAAGGAGGACATACAGTAATTTGGGTAAGACTTCCTGTTTGTGAAGTTATGCCATAAAACCATTTGTCTGTGTGGACCGTCACAGCTCGGTTTTGTTTTCTAGGAAGAGCGATCTCGCAGGGAGAGGATAAATGGAGCTTATTTATATAGCGCTTTCCAGCCCCCTGTGAGGAGCCCCAAAGTGCTTTACAGTACCAGCCATCCACCCATTCATTCAGACATTCATACACCGGTAGTGGTAGCCTTCCTTGCAAGGCGCCATCCAGACCTACCGGGAGCAACTCGGGGTTAAGTGTCTTGCTCAGGGACACAACGACACATGGTGGGCGGATGCGGGATTCGAACCTCCAACCTTCCGATCAGGGGTCGACTGCCATTACCACTACACCACGGCCGCCCCAGGGTGAGGAAGTCTCGTGTTGATGACTTGGAAGCAATGGACATTGGCCATGGAGAGGTAAATACTGTCACATTTACATACATACCGGTACATACATACTTGCATACATACATGTACATGTACACGTACATATATACATGCATACATACATACGTACATACATGTACATACCGGTACATGTACATACCGGTACATGTACATACCGGTACATGCATGTACATACCGGTACGTGTACGTGCGTGTACATACCGGTACGTGTACGTGCGTGTACATACCGGTACGTGTACGTGCGTGTACATACCGGTACGTGTACGTGCGTGTACATACCGGTACGTGTACGTGCGTGTACGTGTACATACCGGTACGTGTACGTGCGTGTACATACCGGTACGTGTACGTGCGTGTACATACCGGTACGTGTACGTGCGTGTACATACCGGTACGTGTACGTGCGTGTACATACCGGTACGTGTACGTGCGTGTACATACCGGTACGTGTACGTGCGTGTACATACCGGTACGTGTACGTGCGTGTACATACCGGTACGTGTACGTGCGTGTACATACCGGTACGTGTACGTGCGTGTACATACCGGTACGTGTACGTGCGTGTACATACCGGTACGTGTACGTGCGTGTACATACCGGTACGTGTACGTGCGTGTACATACCGGTACGTGCGTGTACATACATGTACGTGTACGTACGTGTACGTACGTGTACGTGTACGTACGTGTATGTACATGTACGTGTATGTACGTGTATGTACATGTACATACATGTACGTGTATGTACGTGTACGTACATGTACATACATGTACTGTACATACCAGTACGTGTATATACATGTACGTGTACATACATGTACGTGTACATACTAGTACGTGTACATACTAGTACGTGTACATACATGTACATACCGGTACGTGTACATACATGTACATACATGTACGTGTACATACATGTACGTGTATGTACGTGTACATACATGTACATACCGGTACGTGTACGTACGTGTACATACATGTACTGTACATACCAGTACGTGTATATACATGTACGTGTACATACCAGTACGTGTATATACATGTACGTGTACATACATGTACGTGTACATACATGTACGTGTACATACATGTACGTGTACATACTAGTACGTGTACATACATGTACATACCAGTACGTGTACATACATGTACGTGTACATACTAGTACGTGTACATACTAGTACGTGTACATACGTGTACATGCTTGTACGTGTACATACGTGTACATGCATGTACGTGTACATACGTGTACATGCATGTACGTGTACATACGTGTACATGCATGTACGTGTACATACGTGTACATGCATGTACGTGTACATACGTGTACATGCATGTACGTGTACATACGTGTACATACGTGTACATGCATGTACGTGTACATACGTGTACATGCATGTACGTGTACATACGTGTACATGCATGTACGTGTACATACGTGTACGTACATGTACGTGTATGTACGTGTACGTACATGTACAAGCCCAAAACCAGAAAAGTTGGCACGTTGTGGAAATCGCAAATAAAAACAGAATACAATGACTTGCAAATCTTTTTCAACCTATATTCAATTGAACACACTGCAAAGACCACATACTTAACGTTCGAACTGGTAAACTTTGTTATTTTTTGCAATTATTAGCTCATTTGGAATTTGATGCCTGCAACATGTTTCAAAAAAGCTGGCACAAGTGACAAAGAAGACAGAGAAATTTGAGGAATGCTCATCAAACACTTATTTGGAATATCCCACAGGTGAACATGCAAATTGGGAACAGGTGGGTGCCATGATTGGGTATAAAAGCAGCTTCCTTGACATGCTCAGTCATCCACATAGAAGGATGGGGCGAGGGTCACCACTCTGTGAACAAATGCGTGGGCAAATTGTCGAACAGTTCAAGAACAACTTTTCTCAACGAGCTATTGCAAGGAATTTAGGAATTTCACCATCTACGGTCCGTAATATCATCAAAAGGTTCAGAGAATCTGGAGAAATCACTACACGTAAGGGGCAAGGCCGAAAACCAACATTGAATGCCCGTGACCTTCGATCCCTCAGGCGGTACTGCATCAAAAACCGACATCAGTGTGTAAAAGATATCACCACATGGGCTCAGGAATACTTCAGAAAACCACTGTCAGTAACTACAGTTCGTCGCTACATCTGTAAGTGCAAGTTAAAGCTCTACTATGCAAAGCAAAAGCCATTCATCAACAAGATCCAGAAACGCCGCCGGCTTTGCTGGGCCCGAGCTCATCTGAGATGGACTGATGCAAAGTGGAAAAGTGTTCTGTGGTCTGATGAGTCCACATTTCAAATTGTCTTTGGAAACTGTGGACGTCGTGTCTTACGGACCAAAGAGGAAAAGAACCATCAGGACTGTTATAGGCGCAAAGTTCAAAAGCCAGCATCTGTGATGGTATGGGGGTGCATTAGTGCCCAAGGCATGGGTAACTTACACATCTGTGAAGGCACCATTAATGCTGAAAGGTACATACAGGTTTTGGAGCAACATATGCTGCCATCCAAGCGACGTCTTTTTCATGGACGCCCCAGCTTATTTCAGCAAGACAATGCCAAGCCACATTCTGCACGTGTTACAACAGCGTGGCTTCGTAGCAAAAGAGTGCGGGTCCTCCCCTGGCCTGCCTGCAGTCCAGACCTGTCCCCCATTGAAAATGTGTGGCGCATTATGAAACGTAAAATACGACAACGGAGACCCCGGACTGTTGAACAACTTAAGCTGTACATCAAGCAAGAATGGGGAAGAATTCCACCTGAAAAGCTTCAAAAATTGGTCTCCTCAGTTCCCAAACGTTTACTGAGTGTTGTTAAAAGGAAAGGCGATGTAACACAGTGGTAAATATGTCCCTGTGCCAACTTTTTTGCAATGTGTTGCTGCCATTGAATTCTAAGTTAATGGTTATTTGCAAAACAAAATAAAGTTTCTCCGTTCGAACATTAAATATATTGTCTTTGCATTCTATTCAGTTGAATATGGGTTGAAAAAGATTTGCAAGTCATTGTATTCTGTTTTTATTTGCGATTTGCACAACGTGCCAACTTTTCTGGTTTTGGGCTTGTACATACGTGTACGTGTACGTACATGTACGTACGTGTACGTACATGTACGTACATGTACGTGTATGTACATGTACGTACGTGTACGTACATGTACGTACATGTACGTGTATGTACATGTACGTACGTGTACGTGTATGTACATGTACGTACGTGTACGTGTATGTACATGTACGTACATGTACGTGTACGTACATGTACAGACATGTACGTGTATGTACGTGTATGTACGTGTATGTACATGTACATACATGTACGTGTATGTACATGTACGTACATGTACGTGTATGTACGTGTATGTACATGTACGTACATGTACGTGTATGACGTACATGTATGTACATGTACATGTATGTACATGTACATACACGTACATGTACGTACATGTATGTACATGTACATACACGTACATGTATGTACATGTATGTACATGTACATACACGTACATGTACGTACACGTACATGTACGTACATGTACATACACGTACATGTACGTACATGTACGTACACGTACATACACGTACATGTACGTACATGTACATACACGTACGTGTATGTACATGTACATACATGTACGTGTATGTACATGTACATACATGTACATACATGTACGTACATGTACGTGTATGTACATGTACGTACATGTACGTGTACGTACATGTACATACATGTACGTGTATGTACATGTACATACATGTACATACATGTACGTGTATGTACATGTACATACATGTACATGTACATACATGTACATGTACGTGTATGTACATGTACATACATGTACATGTACATACATGTACGTGTATGTACATGTACATACATGTACATACCAGTACGTGTACATACATGTACATACATGTACGTGTACATACTAGTACGTGTACATACATGTACGTGTACATACATGTACGTGTACATACGTGTACATACATGTACGTGTACATACATGTACATACCGGTACGTGTACATACATGTACATACATGTACGTGTACATAATGTACGTGTATGTACGTGTACATACATGTACGTGTATGTACGTGTACATACATGTACGTGTATGTACGTGTATGTACATGTACATACGTGTACATACATGTACATACATGTACGTGTACATACATGTACGTGTACATACATGTACGTGTACATACATGTACGTGTATGTACATGTACATACATGTACATACATGTACTGTACATACCAGTACGTGTACATACATGTACGTGTACATACTAGTACGTGTACATACTAGTACGTGTACATACATGTACATACCGGTACGTGTACATACATGTACATACATGTACGTGTACATACATGTACATACATGTACGTGTACATACATGTACGTGTATGTACGTGTACATACATGTACGTGTATGTACATGTACATACGTGTACATACATGTACGTGTACATACATGTACATACATGTACGTGTATGTACATGTACATACATGTACTGTACATACCAGTACGTGTATATACATGTACGTGTACATACATGTACGTGTACATGCATGTACGTGTGCATACGTGTACATGCATGTACGTGTGCATACGTGTACATGCATGTACGTGTGCATACGTGTACATGCATGTACGTGTGCATTCGTGTACATGCATGTACGTGTACGTACGTGTACATGCATGTACGTGTACGTACGTGTACATGCATGTACGTGTACGTACGTGTACGTACGTGTACGTACGTGTACGTACATGTACATACATACATACAACGTAATTACTACACACATACATACATACTACATGCATACATACACACATACATACCACATACATACATACCTACAACATACTCCATAAATACTACACACATAATACATACATATATATATATATATATATATATATATATATATATATATATATACACACAAATATGCATATACATACATGTATATATATACATACATTTACATACGTATGTATGTATGTAGTATGTATGTAGATGGCCTCGTTCATAGGAACGATGGTTTTAGAGAGGAGTAAAGGAGGCCATCTTTGTGAAAAGAAACCGTCCATCATTAAAAATGGGTTGAGGCCTCCTGGTTCAACTGTCCCCCTCCTACAATGCTGTTATTGCTAGTATCACTCAGCCCTCTGTGAATAGCAAACAACCATCAGGGTACTAACGATCCATCGTTAGGCTGATGGTCCTCCTTGATCATGGGAGCAGCTGGTTTTGTTTGTCATCAGAAAACTGGTTGATCCACTGAGAGGGTGCTATTTATAAGACTAAGCTGAATACAGCAGCTCAGACTGAGGAAGTCTTTCAGACGAAAGACGAAACATTTCTACTTTTTTGTTTTGTTTTGTTTTTTGAATGTCCAGAGGACCAGACTTAGCTTTTTTAAATATGTATTTTACTTTACTGAAACGTCAAAATAATTATAATGGTCGTCTTTTCTTTTAACAGGTGTTTTTTTTCGGATAAATCCAGAAAAGGGAACCAAAGTGGAGAACAAACACTCAAAGCGTCGTCTCAACCTGAACCCCCGAGTCCTCACCCTGATACAGGAACTCACCGATCACGAGTGGTGTGACACCTAAATAAGGACTCTCTCTGTGGACTCTAACTTGTTCAATGAAGAGGTACTGCAAGTTTTTGCTTTTTGGACTGTTAGCAGGAAAAAAAATTGAAGTTTCTGCTCTGTGGACTGTTCATTGAAGAAGCACTGCAAGTTTTTGTTTTTGGACTGTTAGCAGGAAAAAAACATTTGAAGTTTCTGCTCTGTGGACTGTTCATTGAAGAAGCACTGCAAGTTTTTGCTTTTTGGACTGTTAGCAGGAAAAAAACATTTGAAGTTTCTGCTCTGTGGACTGTTCATTGAAGAAGCACTGCAAGTTTTTGCTTTTTGGACTATTAGCAGGAAAAAAATATTTGACGTTTCTGCTCTGTGGACTGTTCATTGAAGAAGCACTGCAAGTTTTTGTTTTGTGGACTGTTAGCAGGAAAAAAATATTTGACGTTTCTGCTCTGTGGACTGTTCATTGAAGAAGCACTGCAAGTTTTTGTTTTGTGGACTTTTAGCAGGAAAAAAATATTTGAAGTTTCTGCTCTGTGGACTGTTCATTGAAAAACCGCAAGTTTTTGGACTGTTCTGTTGGAGAAAAGGTACCGGTACTACAAGTTGTTGCTTTGTGGACGGTTGACGTATTGCACATTTTTGCCTAAACTTCCACATTTCCACATTTTTTGTTTAAAGTACTGTACAGGTAGTCCCCGATTTACGAGCGCTCTGATCTACGAGGTTCCAGACTTACGAGCTGGCGAATTTTTGGAAAAAACGCAAAAAATACTGAGTTTTCATGTGTTTTTTCACCACAGTTCGTTAGCTAAACATGTGGACACACGTTTCCGATCATTTTTATGCACTCATAAGCAGTTTTTTGATGAAAAACGAGTGTTTGTAGTCGCGCTAGCGAAACCGTTCCAATTTACGAGCGAAATTCCGGACTTACGAGAGACATGGCAACCGTTCCAAATTACGAGATTTCCGGTTTACGAGCGCCTCGTTGTAACGGATCTCGCTCGTAAATCGGGGACTACCTGTATTAAGACAACTGCTAAAAATGTAAACATTTACATTTAATTTATTTTAAGCTTTTTGCCTGGCATTTGGTACATTTTGTTAATTGAAAACTGTCTTGACTAAAAGAGGCTAATCTTCAGTTTTTGATTGTGGATTAAGTCAGAGTTGCTGAATTGTTTAAAAATGGTGACAATAAATTTTTCGAAAGTGATATGTACCTCTCATTCCATGATGTTACATTTTGCATGTTTTGTAATGACAGTAGTAGTACTGGTAGTCAGTTAGCGGGTTTAAAAAGTAACTTACCATTTAATTTGATTATTATTAGCGATGAACAAAATACACAAAATATCCTTTATTTTACATACAAAATTTTACTGTGGTTTTACCAGTTTAAATTAGTTTTTTGTTTGATATTTCCCAGTTAATTTAGCCAGTTGTTGATGTACTAAAAACATTTATTAGAGGTAAGAAATGCAGGAAAGGGTCTTCTTATGTAGAACAAAACTGTAAAATTAATGTTTAAAAATGATTTGGTAGTAAGTTGTAGGTATTTAGTAATTCTAAGTGGGGTTAAATTTACATCAGTCCACACAAATTAAAAAAAATAAGTTAACACTAAGCATGGCTAATGAGTTATCTGAACTTATTTTTTTTGTATTAGTTGTACTACTTGATTTAGTACTGCAAACTTAAAAAAGATTAGCTTTTCTTACTCACTAATTCTAAGTGGGGTTAAATTTACATCAGTCCACACAAATTAAAAAAAATAAGTTAACACTAAGCATGGCTAATGAGTTATCTGAACTTATTTTTTTTGTATTAGTTGTACTACTTGATTTAGTACTGCAAACTTAAAAAAGATTAGCTTTTCTTACTCACTAATCTTAAGACTACTTTGCTTAATTTTTTTGAGGCAACGACTTTGCGTACTTTTTTTAAGTAAGGTGAACTAATTAGATCTTACAGTGTATATGTTTTTGGTCTGTAGGAAACCAGAATACCTTGAAAAACCCTTGTGAGTACAGGGAGGACATGTGAACTCCATCCCAAAAGGCCCCAGGACAGGAGGCGCTCCTATGACCTTCTCTTTGAAAGGTGACAGCTCTAACCACTGCCCTACTATGCCACTTAGCTGAGATGATTTAGGCATTAATTGTTCCTAACCTTTATACAAAACACTGCTCCAGACTATCTGAATTATCCCTTTACGTAGGCAGTGTTTTATATTAGAAACAGTTATGTTTCTTGATGGTAATGTGTTTCTAAGAAGTGACCGTTTCAGTGAGAAATAATGCAAAACTGAAAGTGACAAAAACAATTAATTTCACAAAATTGATCTTTAAAGTTGAGAGTCTGACACTGCTTCTCATTCCTGCAGTGATAAACAGTTACATACATGTTGGTGTGCTTCTTGTTGATTTTATGAGGCAGTTCTTCACACTTTCTTGTCCTGCCTGTTCTCAGAGCATCTCTTTTGTACCTCAGTAATCAGAAGAAGTACGGTAATGGGTTCTACAATTTCACACAACCATAACGTACCTAAATGTCTGCAGCACTGCAGTATAAGCCAGTGTATATACGCTTCAACAAAAGCCTTTTGTTTTTCATTTTCTGTAATGTGTAATTACTCCCGTATTTGTCACAGAAAAGAAATTAAATTAAACTGCTTTAATTAGGCTAGATGGTTCAAAAAAACAAGCTGTAAAGCACTGATTTCATGTTGGGATAGTGTAATGAATAATTACCAGTTTTGTTTGCAGCAGTGTTCTTTTGGGAAAAAAACATTTACAGGATAAAAATATCTGCACAATATCTTAGAGCGTTAAGGATATTTAAGTCATGTAGTGATTTATATTTATTTATGGTTCTGATCCTGTGGAGCCCAACGTGCTGACACATTGCTCTCAGTTGCAAATGTAGACAAGCTCAAGAAGTCTTGTCTCTATATAAGAATTTGCATACAGTCACCAACAACAAGGGTCATTGCTCTTGCTCGGAGGAAAGTAAACCAATTACAAGGAAGTTTGTGCTCAGCAAACCATGAAAATGCCACATAATATCATGCAAACAGAAGGAGCAGATGTTATTTTACCGCAAATGTACTAATTATTTTAGCTGTTGTTAAAACGTGTTTTAACAAGTCTATAAATTCTGCATCCCACCCAACAACATCCAAGTTCTCTCAGCAACACTGTGCAGGAGTTTTAACATGAAATACTGATAACCAGGGAATAATAAAGTGTAATGCCCTTAACACGTTCTTTGTATTTGAACTACCCGGTAGTTGTTCTTGGTCTCACCAAATAGTAGTGTGGCACCAGTATTTCAGTGGTTTTGTTAGAATGTGGGGATGTTTTTCCTGTTTGTCTGTTATTTTAATATTTTTTTATTAAAGAGCTGATGTGTCATAGACACACAACCATTTTAAACACCTCTCAGGTTTGAATGTTCTTGTCATAATCAGTCAGAAATTGGAACCCAGAATGCAGTCAGACTCGAGCTCCAAAAAAACAACAACCTTATTTATTCAAGAAAGTTCTTGCTCAATAATCCAGGTACCAAATCCAATTATTCTTAGTCGGCTCATCTATTATAAATAGAAAAACAAAACACTGATATGGCAGCAAATCTTACAGAGTCTTTGGAGAAAACAGAGAATACAGGAAAGCGAGGCGAACTGTGGCATTTAACCAACAATGCAAAGTTGATCTGAAAGTGGAGACAGAATATAAAGAACTGGAATGATGAGGTAAGTGGAGAAACCTGTGCTGAATACAGAATGGGAACAGGGGCGAGCAGGTGGGGCAGCCTGACTAAAATGAAGGAGACGGACTGAAGGAAACACAAATGGAGAGAAAAATGCAAAACACAACTGAGAAAATCAAACACAGAGATCGCAAAACACATCCATCCATAATCTTTACCCGCTTCTTCCTTTCTGGACTGTGGGAGTCACTGGTGTCCATATCCAGCAGTCACTGCACGAGAGGCGGGGGACACCCTGGACAGGTCACAAGTGGGACAAAGAGACAAACCTTCACTCTCTCACTCACACCTAGAGACAATTTAGAGTCACCAATCAGCCTAACATGCATGCTTTTGGTTTGTGGGAGGAAATCGGAGTACCCGGAGAAAACCGATGCATGCACGGAGAGAACATGCAAACTCCACCTAGAAAGCCCCGCTGGCCAGGAATCGATCCAGCAACCTTTGTGCTGAGAAGCGACAGCTTTTCAAACTGAGCCACCATGCCGTCCTTGCAAAATACAAATAAACATAATAATAAAATGAAAGAGATCATGAGAAAACTCCTGAACAACAAGATCCTGCCAGTCCTCACCAGTACACCCGACTACACGTTTTGGATGAACAGTGAAACATCTTCATGAACACTGAAAGTCTTAGCCTTCTTTTCGAATTTCATCAAATAAAACTTTTTTTCTTCTTTTGAGAACTTATGTGTGGCTCTGTGAGTTACACACTAGAATAAACAATTCTTTGATCCAAATCTGTGGCATTACAGCTGTTCAGGTCAAGACTATTTAAAAGGAGAGGATTTGTTTGCAGTTTTGTTTTAACGAAAATAATTGTACTAACTTTTGTCTCATTTATCACTTGCACAATAATGTTTATGTCATTCAGATACTTTTTTCAGGCCAACCTTTTCAACACAGTCTCTCTAAATGATTAGGTTTTTAGTTGCTTGTATGAGTAAATTTCTTTTTGGCAACTCATAAATGATGAAATATGAAATGTGATGCAACAACGCCTAATCTGACATTTAAGTGATGCTGCACAGAGGTGTACTCACTACTGCACACTTTGGGATTGTGTGTACAGTATAGTTTAAAACACTTAGTGTTACTGATAAAAAAAAAGTTTTTGTGTGATTCATTACAAACTTCAAGTTTGATGATTTAAGTAGTCATAAAAACAATTTTTCCTGCTTTTAATCCTCAGGCTGGACCACGCCCTCTGTGCTCTTCAAAATAAATTGCTCTCACTATAACAAGTAATACTGATTAAAGACTTAAAGTCTGTTGTCGTGAGCTCTCATGTGTGATTTGAGGTGAAAAACAAAAGTTCCCATAAACTTTTCTGCTGCTTTAAACAAAGCGTCAAGTCACAGATTGTTTCAGAAGGCTTTTTTTTATGGTCGGTGCCCACATGAGTGCAGTTTTAATGAGCTTGTTTCCCAGACGGAAATGTTCAAAAAACCCTGATGTGGGGGATTAATAACCGTAGAGAGAGAACAGTAATAATAAGGGTGAAATAATTCTTGAAAATGTGTGTGCGTGCCTGTGTGTGCATGTCTTTGAGTGGGTATTGTACCATTTTGTCAGTAGGAGAGTGCAGCATTGCATTTTGTGTGTGCATTTGTGTCCCTGAGTGTGTGTTTCTGAGTTTGTCTGCTATGTACCGCCTGTAATTTTGTTGTTGCTGTGAAAAGGGCAATGTCACGCATGTACGTATACAAGCACATACACACACTCCCACGTAGCACACTATTGTTACACATGAAAGGTGTCAGTAATGGGATTCTGGTCAGGCCAGTGTGACCATGTTGTACTGAGGTGAGGTCATGGATACCGAATCAGGAGCTGAGAGGCGGAGTGAGACAAAGAGAGCAGAGGAGGGACACAAACTGAGTGAGTCCGAGAGGAAAACAAAGGAAACAGCTGAGCTGTAAAAAGATGAACTAGAAAAAAAAAGGACTGGTTGTCAAGAAGCTGTAGCTGGTGCTTTTGCAGGGTGATCCTTGTGAAAGAGCACTTCAGACTTTGAGTATTACACTCTGTCCTTTTGTTTAATTCTCCTTTTAGGCTGAAGCCCATTAGTGTTACCCTATCCATACCCGTTGGTCTTTAATTAAAAGTCACAAAGAGCTTGTTTAGAGTTGCCATGGAACTATTATATTCAGGATAAAATAAGTCTTCAAAAATATTGACTAACTGTCAGATTTCCCCAACAACATAAATAAAAATGGACAAAGTGACTTAAATAACTTGACTTGTCCACATTTGAAATCAAAATGTTTGGCTTTCAGGTGCTGCCAAGTTGTAGTTTTGGAGCCAGAGTCTGTGCAGAAGATGTGAAGCTGCAGCATCGATACTAAAGTCCTGCCCAATTTCTTCCATGTAAACACACAATATTGTTCCTTTTCAGTTGGTCTCTCGGTGCAACATACTTGCTATGGGAATTGCGCCCCCACGCGATTACCTGAAGGAATATACCCACGCCTTTACGGCTAGGGTGTCACCGCCGCGACCCTCTGGGTACTTAAGCGGCTTGCGCCCCTCCATCTTTCTCTTTTTGCCCTTCACCTTGCTTAAACCTGAACTACCTCTTTGCGGGACTTCTCTGTTGCTTCATCGCTCAACCAGAGGTGAGCTTGCTCCCTACACAGAGTGCACAGAGAATTATTCCTGCGTACTGCTGGGCTAGCGAAAGCTAGTCCGGCACATTTCTCTTAACCCCAAAGTATTTTCTCCTCTCTCTACAGGTTGCTTCGCTCAACGACGCTAACTACGCCACAAAAAAAAAAAAGCTACCTCGCTAACTCCTAGCAAGCTAGCGAACGGAAGTGATGTGACGGAGGAGACTTTTCAACAAAAAAGAGAAGATTCTGGAAGGACTCGCTCGCCTCATCTCGGACATGCCTCCGGAGAAGGGAAAGCGAAAGGCGAGACTTCCAAGGAAAACCAGCGGGACAGCGAGCCCAACCTCGCGCGCCTGTCCCAACGGATGTGGTTTTTCCCTCGCAGCTACGGACATCCACGAGGCCTGTCCAATCTGCTTGGGGATGCTACATGCTAAAACAGCACTGGATACACCCGACTTTTGCCCACACTGCAGCCTCATGATGGATGCGGTGCTGCGGCATCGGGTTGACCTCGTCGCCAAGGCCATGGGCTCTTCAGCGACTCCAGCGGATGCAGACACCACGGAGCCCTTCACTCCCACGCCGGAGCTCGAGAACATGGCTCTACATGACAGCACACACGTCGAATGGGGCGACAGCCCTGACGTGCGGGCTCCCATGGTGGACCTAACAGTCGAATTTGACACCCGGGGCATGATGCACGAGGACGAGATCTCAATTTCAGCCTCGGGCGAATTTTCAACGGAGGAGACGGACTTGGAACTGGAGGATCAGGGTGAAGACCTCTCCCAAACCCCAGTACCTGTGCTCCCAGAAACTGACTTTTCCATCCCTGCTCTGTTTGACCTGTGCCACAGAGCAGCGGACGCACTGAACATCCCATGGCCTGAGCCTCCGCCTCGCCAACAGGTCACGAGGCTGGCAGGAAACAATTTCTACTCGAAGCAGCAGGCCGCCACAAGGCAAAAGATGCCCATGTTCCCGGATTTTCTGACAGAACTAACGCGCACCTGGACCCAACCACGTGCCCCCATGCTTCTCCCCCCTCACAGTTCCTCAACGTGGATGGGATGGATGAAGTGGGAATAGCAAACGTGCCTCAGATTTAGGACACTCTAGCGTCTCACCTGGCTCCTAAATCATCAGGAACAAAACCAACTCTTCCCAGCAAGACTTGCCGGGCCTCGGAGTCTCTTCTAGAGAAATGCTACAGGGCTCAGGGACTCACGGCACGTGTCATGAACGTGTCTGCGTTAATGCAGGCTTACCTAGCCGAAAAACTGCAACAATTCCAAACGACAACGGACAAGCAGGCGGCTACCGAATTGCTGGATGAAGCCTGCAGAGCAACAGACTTCGTGCTCCGTATGATGGGGACAGCTGCTGTTGCACAAGGCAGGGGAATGGCAGAAGTGGTTATCGCGATCCGCCACCTCTGGATGACGCTGACGGATCTCCCAGAGGGACAGAAGGTGCCTTTTCTCCACCACTCGATAGAGCCGGCAGGATTGTTTGGTAAAGCTTTGGAGCGAATTCAGACCAAGCTGGACCAAAGACGCAGACAAGCCGAAGCTCTCCGGGTGGGCATTCCCCGGAGAAGTTTTGCCCCCCCCCCAAAGGAGTCTGCTGGTAGCAGACCTGCACAACCTCGGCACCACTCAGCATCCCGTGCCCCGCCGCAGAAGCGGCCTGCATACAAGGAGGAGCCCGGCAAAGACCTTCCCAGGGCCCACCTCGTACCGAGCACGCATGGAGCAAAAACAGGTTTGTCCCACGCCAGGCGACCAAACACAGGGACTCCTCGGCAAACCGGGACAACAGAAAGAACCATGCCTGATGAACCAGATCCACGTGTCCACATTACAGGGTCACCCGCCCACGTAGTAATGGGAATGATCCCTTCATGTCCAGACTTTGCTTGTGACTAGGGATGCACCGATCCACATTTTTCACTTCCAATCCGATACAGATACTGTAAAACTGGGTATCGATCGATACCGATACTTTTCCGATCCGATACCATTCAGGTGCCTTATGAGGCTGTAATAAATTATTACAGCCTCAGCCACTAATATCCACTTTAAGGGCCAGTTTACACGGCGCGTATTTTGAGTGTAACCGCTACTTTCTCTTTGCGACTTTGCTTATCGCCTACACGACGCTGCTGGCCCCCCTCGATGACACCGATACTTTTCTGACCCTGCTCTCAAGGTGGAAGTTTTTCGCTGACCCCCCGCTGATAATGTAAACATCTCCCGTGGAGCTTTTGTTTGAACACATGCGCGCAGCACGCACGCGCGGACAGTCTGACATTTCACGTGTCACGTTGCAAAATATAACAGTTTAACAATAATAAACAGTATTTATGTTGGCGTGGGAGATGTAAATTTATCTGAACTACAGTATCTATCTGGACTCGTTACATTTTTTAAACAGTGCGTAACGTGCTGTGAAAATGAAGACACAGGTTTATTTTTTATTTATTTATTTATTCAGCACCAAAGTTTAAACACAAACACTGAGAATTAAACTGAACACACTATTAAAACACGTGAACCGAACTGTAACTACGTTAATGAACTGGACTCTTGCTGTGTGTTCATCTGGACCCATCAGAACCGCCGAACCATCAGCCTGTCAACGACAGCTTCTCCACCTGGCAGAAATAAATAAATAAATAAATAAAAACTCAGTTGTTGTGTGATCAAAGTAAACACAAGCACACATTATATTAAGAATGTTGATTTACCTGCTGTAAGTCAGCTGTTTATCACGGCGTAAAGTCCGGTTCTGGTCCACAGTCCACTCAGCGGTTCTGGTCCACAGGCTCAGTGCAGCTTGTTAGATGAAGCGGGTCCCACTGACTCAAATCTGTTGACTCTTATCCAAATTCCAGCTTTAACTTGTTGTTAACTTGTTGACAACAACTTGTAGTTAGCTGATTTTAGCCAGAGAGGAAAACAGACGAGGCAGCTGCTCTGTTTACCTCAGGCAGCGCATGCGCAGTAGTGAAGGTTCCAAAAATCACAGCGCCATCTAAAGGCCCAGCATGGTAACTACAGTGAAATCATGAGGACGGGGGGTGGAGGGGGAGAGAGTCGTATCCACAGAATTCGACAGTGTCAACGCAAAACTTTTCACCTAATTAACATACCCAAAAGTTGCGTTTCCCCCACACAGTGTCCGTGTAAACAGGGCCTAAAGCAAGGAATTAAAAAACACGTTTTGTGTTAGCAGGATTTAATTGTAACTAAGAAACTTATCCAACATTAATAAAACTTACCTCAAGTTGCCTTTTTGGGCATGCATAAATATACAGTATTTGTATACACTGTACTTAGAGAGAAGATTAATCTTCTCTTGGCTGTGCAAATTCTGCTAACACAAAACGTGTAACTAACTACCGGTACTTTTAAGTACTGTAGTTACTTTCACCCAGTCTCTTTTTCATCACATGCTTCCAAAAGTCAACAATTATGTTTGTATTCTGCATCTGTCTGTTAGCAAAATATCTTATGAACAACTGAACAGATTTTGTTTAAACTTTCAAGAAATAATCACTGAAGGGCTCTCTACGACTGGTTGACTTTTAAAGTACATCCAATTGAAGATGGCTGCCACAGCTAACTGAACTTATACAACACAAAATTGACTACAACTCAGTCAATTTGACAAAAAATTTAGATAAAATTTGTGTGGTAGTAGCTGAGACTCATTCCCAAAGCATATTCAAGGGATTAGTAGAATGCATAAGATCTTTCTTTAAAATTACAACGTTATTTATTTGGAATCAATGGTGTCGTCTGTTAGCAAAATATCTCATGACCCGCTGGACAGATTTTGATTAAACTTTCAAGAGATAATCACTGAAAGGCTCTCTACGACTGGTTGACTTTTAAAGTACATCCAGTTTAAGATGGCTGCCACAGCCAACTGAAAACAACACAAAATTGACTACAACTCAGTCAATTTGACAAAAAATCTAGATGAAATGTGGTGCGGTAGTAGCTGAGACTCATTCCCAAAGCATATTCAAGGGACTAGTAGAATGCATAAGATCTTTCTTTAAAATTATAACGTTATTTATTTGGAATCAATGGTGCCGTCTGTTAGCAAAATATCTCATGACCCGCTGGACAGATTTTGATTAAACTTTCAAGAGATAATCACTGAAGGGCTCTCTACGACTGGTTGACTTTTAAAGTACATCCAGTTTAAGATGGCTGCCACAGCTCAGCCTTTTGTTTTTCATAATCCCACAGAGCTTTGGAGACATTTACAAGACATTCAAAAATATGCCTCACCTGTCCAACAGCATACAGGGGTTCACTTTGGATGTCATGGAATCACCTGCTGACAGCTTGGAGGAGGCTGCTTCTCAAAGTTTTGATGCCACTGTCCACACTGTTATCAGCGAGCAGCTGTTTAAAATGGTGACGCTGGGATCACATCAGCTGCAGAGGAGCTCGCTGAGCTGATTTCTCTGGTTAACTCCTCAAAGGGTTCCAGCAAAGTCACAATCTTTTCCAGCAAACCCCACAGGTTGGCTGACAGTGTTCCTGACAAGTTGTTTAGCAGTTTCTGGGTTATCCCTTTAGCTTTCACGTTGTCCAGCGGAAGTTTACCTTGCTGTTGAAACGAGTCCAGAAGTGATTTCTGTCGGCTCCGTTTGTCTTTCTCCCGCCGGGCTAAACAATCGTCATGCTCTTTACTGTGGTCTTTTTCAAATGTTTCATCACGTTTGTGGTATTATATGACGCGACGGAGCTTCCTCCTCTCTGGACAGCGGCTCTGCAGACACGCACGCGGCTCTGCAGACACGTACACGTCGCTGCTGTCTTGCTTTGCGGTGCTTCAAGAGTAATGCCTCATCCTCACCTAAAGCATATTGCGCTTCCAAAAATCTCCAAATGCACTGTACTGGCTGCTTGTCAACAGATGACTGTCCTCATCTAACGCGTCTGCAGTGGGAGGAGCGTGTTGGTCCTCTTCCGCTCCGGTGTTTGTTTATTTCCGGTCTCAGAAAAGTGGCAGACGCAATACGAAGAATTGCCTTGTTGTACTTAATCTACAAAGCAGCAACACGCAGACGCCGTGCACAACGACGATTCTGGATTCACCCCACATGAGAGGCGTCATGAATTCAGTGAATTTCACCATCTGATGATCCAAGAGCTGCGCGCAGACGAGGAGCGCTTTCAGCTGTACTTCCGTGTCACCCGCGCCCAGTTTGACGACCTGCTGTAAGTTTCTCCTTCATGTTTACCGCGGGATTTTTTTCATCTGTTAAACGTTTCGCACGGTGCCCACCTAATTCCGTCCCGTCGTCGTGGCGTGATCACATGGCAGAGTCTCTCCTGATTGGTCCTGATTGTTTGCTGCTGGGCAGCGAGCTGAATCTAGCTGTGGAAGCATGGAATGGCGTGCTTCCACAGCAAGGCATCCGAGCAGCACAGTCGCTGCTCGGATGCGATGCTGGAGTAGAAAACAGCTGCTGCTCACTTTCGCGCTGCTTGCATGCTGTGGATGCGCCGCGACACGACCCGCTGCTCCAAGATTCGCGTCCCCATAGACTTCAATGTAAAATGGCTGTTTCGGCTGCGCGAGATGCGTGCGGTGGGGAAGTAGCATTAAACACATCCACACAGCAGACATGTTCGCGGACATGCAAAAATCAATAAACTCTGACCGACTCTGATGCCAAGATGAAAAGTTGGTTAGCCGTTAGCCACAGTCCTCCAGTCCTCTCTGTGTTTACTCACGTTTTACCTGGCTGCAAGGGGCAAACTAGGAAATGGATTTCCTGAATGTGAGGCGGGTCTTACTACTCTGGGCTCATAAAACACGCCTCCGTTCAGGAAATCCATTCCATAGTTTGAAGACAACTGCAGTGTATCATGGATCGGAAAGATGGCAGTCTCTGCTCTGAAAATCCGATATGTAAACAAGGCTGGTATCGGATACCAATACCGATACTGGATCGGATCTGCCCCATCCCTACTTGTGACACAGTACAATCAGCTGGTATTTGTTCAGCATGCACAAATCATGCCTTCTCTGCCGTGAGTGACATAAAATCTTGTACGTCATTTTACAAAAGCACGAATAAAGTTTATGAAACAGCTCCTCTCTGTTTTATTGGAAAAAAAAAACCACACAAACAACAACAACACAGAACAGGTCTCCGACCTGCAAGTCGTCATAAAGAGAGAGGGCCTTTTTTCCCCTCTCTCTCACGGCCCACGGGGTATTGGCATAATTGATAAGCCCCAGCAGAACGCCTCTGCAATGAGCAGACGCAGAGGTGTCTGCGAACCCCACACCTCTCAGGAAGACAGGTGGGGAGGGTCACGTGCTCAAACCCTAGTTCCATTGTGAACAACGGGAGAGCCAATACACTTACCAGATGAACACGTGACATGTCAGCTCTTCAGAGAGGCAAGCTGACAACGTCTGACAGCGGGGGGGCTTCATCAGACGCCTTTAGGCAGCTACAATTTTCACACCTCCACAACAATGACTGTTTTCAGTCGGTTGTAGGTATAAACAAACCAGAGCCGAATCAGATTTCTCTTCCTGTTTTTCAAGAGGAACTGAGCTCCTTATCATGAAATAATCTCAAGTCTGCAAAACCGGGAGGTACACCCCCACGCTTGCACAACGCAGCTGCTCCTTTGTTATTAACGAGGGACATGAAATGCCCGAGTAGTACTCAGATAGCACGTCTCTCTGTCTGTGCTGATCCAAAACTACTTCAAAAATAATTCCCCCTGGGGGTGATACACGGACTGCGGTCGGTTTGTCTGGTGCCAACACTCCACTAAAGCAGAAGACCAGTAAACTGGACCATCACAAGGATCGGACTGGAGTTAGGAGATCTGCTCGTTTACATAACTTGCAACCTCACGACAGAACTCCAGAGTTGGAGGAGGAAAACATATTTTCCACTCCAAACCTGTCTAATAAAGTTGACAGACTACATCGGCCCCCAATTAACCCTGAGCAGGGTAACTTGGGAGCACGTCAACAAGAAGGCCTTCCCAATCTGGTTGACCCCCAGAGGTTAACAGCTTCAGTGTCACCAGAAGGAACAATACAACCACTTAGGCCAGGAACAGCCAAAAGCCTCAGCTTGTTGGACGAAAAGAACAGGTTGATGGCGACAGGATTGCCAGAATGTGGTATTGACCATTAGGGTTGGGTATCGTTTGAATTTGATCGATTCCGGTTCCAATTCCGATTCTTTGTTTCGATTCCGGTTCCTTTCGATTCCCGATTCCGATTCTTTTTGTTGGCGGGGTAAAAAAATAAAATTATTGCAAGTGCTACACTGAGCTGACTGGTAGTTTTATTAAAGTTAAGCCACGCTTTCGACAGCAGTTGCTCACTTTCCATGTTCCGGTGGATTCTTCTTCGTTGGTTTTTAGGTGGGCGGCTACTTCCGGTCGGTGGTAGGCATCAAAAATAGGAATCGAAAATGCATATTTTGAACGATTCCGGGAAAACTGGACAGTTAGTCCCGGTTCCGAACGATTCTCGATTCTCGATGCCCAATCCTATTGACCATACAGAATGCCCGTGCTGGCTCAACACAATCTTTATACGCACAAAAGTGGTGCATCTTTGAAGCCTGGTGCTCAGAAAGAAATATTATTTCTTATGCATGCGACTTGGCTCAACTCCTGACCTTCCTTCAGGATTTACTGGAAAAAGGTTGTTCTTATTCAACTATTAAAGTTTTCCTATCAGCGATCTCAGCCTGCCATGAAGGCTGGGGACACAAGACACCCGGAGCACATCCAATCATAATAAGGTTTATGAGGGGTGTCCTTCGGACCAAACCACCCAGCAGGACCCTGACCCCTGGTTGGGATCTTGGCATGGACCTGGGGGCTCTCTGTGACCCTCCATTCGAGCCACTGAGTGAGGTTAAGATAGATTTACTATCTTACAAAACTGCTCTACTCATGGCACTTTGCTCAGTGAAACGTGTGGGTGATCTCCACGCATTATCTGTACATCCAATGTGTACCAGATTTGCCCCTGACGGGTCAAAGGTCACCTTAAGGCCTAATCCTGCATACACCCCCAAGGTCTTGACCTTGAACCACAGGAGTCTAGACTTTGATCTCTCCTCCTTTCCACCGGCCCCTGTTCTCACTCAGGAACAGGAAAGGCTACAGGCTCTCTGCCCAGTGAGGGCTTTACGCACCTACACGCAGAGAACAGCCGAATCAAGGAAAACAAATCAACTGTTCGTCTGCTTTGCAGCACCTGCTACAGGGAGAGCCCTATCAAAACAACGTCTCTCACGATGTGTGACCGAGGCCATTAAGAGGGAATACAGTAGCAAAGGTCAACAAGCACCCTCTGGAGTGCATGCTCACTCCACTAGGGGCTTGTTCACTTCCAGGTCATTATTTAAGGGTGTGCCAGTCGCAGACATCTGTGCTACTGCGAATTGGAGCTCATTAAATACTTTTGCAAAGCATTACAGTTTAAATGTTACTGCAGGTGACGTCACCCAGCATGCGCGTAGCCAGGTGCGGTTCGCCCGGTTCGAACGAACCGCCCACTTTGCCTATGAAGTCCCATCTAGTCATTCTATGAGGGGCGGTTCGTTCGTTTATAAATGTGGACCTTAAAATATAGACACGTCCTGGTAGCTCACTGGAAACACATTACTTTGCCTATGAAGTCCCAACTAGTCATTCTATGAGGGGCGGTTTGTTTATAATAAATGTGGAGCTCAAAAATACACACGTCCTGGTGGCTCACTGGGTAACGCATTGCGCCGTTAGCTGCTCCTAACCTTATCTAGACCTCGTGGGTTCGATTCCCACAAGGTATGACTTTTTTTTTTTTTTAGATTATTTATTCATTCCAGATTAAAAAAACTTTATGCTTTATTTCTTGTTGTTTTGTAAATAGTTTTCTTGTGTTTTTTTAATCTGGAATGAAAAAAATAAAAAAAAACGTTGTCCCATGTGGGAATTGAACCCATGAGGTTCGGAACGGTGAGCCAACGCTCTTCTCACTGAGCTATCAAGGCATGCTTGTCTGAAAAGGTCCAGATTTCTTTTAAACGAACCGCCCCTCATGAAATTCTGGCTACGCCTCTGCTCAGGCTGTCCTTTCTAACATACAGTAGAAAGTGGCCTTGAGGTGCCTGTTGGTCACAGGCAGACGTTCACTCTAGCATGCATTTCACTGAGCATTTCAAGGGCGTGAGTGGATTACGTTCCCATAGCAAGTATGTTGCACCGAGAGACCAACTGAAAGAGAGCTGAAAATTATGCACCATAACTCATGTTCCCTGAAGGAAGGGAACGAGGTGCAACATAGCTGGCCCTTTTCAATGCTGAAAGCTCGGTGAAGTGCAACTTTGGAGAAAGATGGAGGGGCGCAAGCCGCTTAAGTACCCAGAGGGCGGGGCCTCTGGCGCGGCGGTGACGCCCCTAGCCATAAAGGCGTGAGTATATTCCTTCAGGTAATCGTGCGGGGCGCAATTCCCATAGCAAGTATGTTGCACCTCGTTCCCTTCCTTCAGGGAACATGAATTATGGTGCATAACTTTCAGATTTGCTCGTATATGGTGTATAAAGCAGTAACAAACTGATAAAAAACAAACATTATTTTATATTTCTTGAGTAAACAAACTTTCAAAGGATACAGTAAAGTACTTTGAACAAAACATTGCAACGTTCGAGATAATTCAGATAAGACATGGGAGTAGCTGAGAGTCATTTCCAACACACGTTCCGAGCGCTGATGGATTTAGTTAGAGCGAGCATTTTGTTACATTTAAGCTTTAACCAAAACATCGTATAATTTTGAGATTTTTTTTATCATCTTAAATGATCTTACATTAAACCTCTGGCATGTAAGCTTGCAAGTGATATGCATTTAACGACTCAAAGAAAAAAAATACCCAAGCAGGAAGTATTTGCTCTTCAGGTTCATGAGACAACTGGATTCTCCGCGAGGAAAAGGGCAGAGCAGGAAGACAACACTTGCTGAACTATGTGCTGCATTTAAACGACTCTTCGGGAGAGAAAACTTTCCTGTTACCGGTATGTAATCTGTTGCGGTGTGGTTGTCTGTCTGTCCTGTACAGCACTTTTGTGTGCAGTCACTGTTTAAAGTGCTTTATAAATAAAGTGGTATGGTATGGCATTCAGATAACAAGCAGATACATTTTGTTCTAGAATTGCGCTGCTCAAGGTGGCTGCATGCTAGCTCTGTTACTTTCATTATGGGATATTGCTTTTGAAAACTTTATTTCCTTTTTTTCTGAATGTAAATGACTTTTTTTTGGCTGATTACTTCCTCTGGTAATTTATGCTGTGCAGCTGGAACGATTTTTACTGAAACCTTTTTATTTTTGGACATTTGTTATGATGCATAACCATGACAAAAAGGTGGTTTTTACAACTGGGAGCAGCTGATTAACATCTCAAAGCACAAATATTACCTCAACTACAGCCCCAAATTCTAAATGAGTTGTAAAGGAGGTGCCATGGATTCATCTCCGTCTACCTGGCGGAGGTGCTCGAGTGACTGACTGCTGAGATCTTGGAGCTGGTGGGAAATGTGGCTCATGACAATAAGAAGACCAGGATCATCCCCCAACACCTGCAGCTGTCTCTCTGCAATGATGAGCTACTCAAAAATCTGCTGGGAGGAGTGGCTCAGGGAGGAGTTCTGCCCAACATTCAGGTGGTCCTGCTGCCCAGGAGGACCGACAGGCCCACTGGGTCCGGATGGACAGATCGGCATCTGCAGCCAGTTTCTTCAGCTTTGCTGTGAGACGGACTGCTGTGGGAGGTCCTTCCTGCTCACAGCCATCAGCATCTAAAACAACTCTTAATGAAACCAGGATGATGAGCTAAAACAACATTCAATTTCCGTTTGGGATTAATAAAGTATTTTGAATTGAACTGAATTGAATTTATTAAAAGAAAAAGCTAAGCCTTTAATTATTTTTAACATAAATGTCCTATGGACATATGATTTATGTTCATATTTGTGTCTGGCTGTGATTGAATGTTTAAGACAGAAAAGCAGCATATTTTTGACCATTTGCCACCTGTGTTGGTACACAGTACTCACACGTGTGTGTCTATATGGTATGAGTGTGTGTGTGTTCCCCTGTTGTGACAGTGTTGAAATCCAAGCTGACATCCCCCTCTCCCTGCAACAGCATATGCCCCTCAGCAAGACCACTGGGACGCTACAGAGAGGAAGAAAAAGAGAGAGCACAATGATGGAGAAGGAGTGGATGAGAGTTGGAAGAGGTGGGGGGCAAAAATAGAGGAGAGCATGAGAGACTAATGAGTTGCAAGTAAGGAGAGGATGGAAAGTGAGATGTGATAAAGGGAAAGCGAGGGGAAAATTTAGCCAAAGAGGAAGTGAGAGGAATAAGAAGACTTGAGACCAAGACAGAGGGAGAGAAAGCACCCCCGCTGCGTTCCTTTTCAGTCCTGCTAGCGTTGGCATGTGGTAAATGTAAAGCTGCTGGCTGACTCACCATGCTACCAGCTTTTATTCAGCACTCTCCGCTGCTTTCGTCTGACAGAAAGACAGAGGGAGAGAGGAAACCTAGCAGCTTAGAATCAACACAGTTTATCAGCACTCTCCGCTGCTTTCGTCTGACAGAAAGACAGAGGGAGAGAGGAAACCTAGCAGCTTAGAATCAACACAGTTTAGTTTAACGACAGAGGGAAAGAAAACAGAGGCAGAGACCACCACCGGATTACACAAACTGTTTCCTCATCTGTCCCACCCTAGAAGGACATTTTCTACATGAATAGTTCTGAAAGGCTACCAGTTTCTGTCTAAAATGAAATCTAACTATTAAAATCATTTTAAAATCAAACACGTTTTTACAGTTTTCTTTTATAAAGCCTGTTTTAGTGTGTTTCTTTATCTATGGTGCAATTTAATTTGTACGTTTAGTGTACATTACTTTAGTGAGGTTAATACCCAAAATCAAACTCAGCAAGTTTATTTGGATAATCTTTTCTGGAATATTCACCATCAGTCACAAAAACTGAACGTTATGCACCATAACTCATGTTCCCTGAAGGAAGGGAACGAGGTGCAACATAAATGCTATGGGAATTGCGCCCCCGCGCGATTACCTGAAAGAATACAATCACGCCTTTACGGCAAGGGCGTCAGCGTCATGCCAGAGACCCTGCCCTCTGGGTATTTAAGGCGCTGACGCCCATCCATCGTTCTCCAAAATGCACTTCACCAAGCTTTCAGCATTGAAAGGGCCAGGTATGTTGCACCTCGTTCCCTTCCTTCAGGGAACATGAGTTATGGTGCATAACTTTCAGTTCCCTTATCAGTCATGTCACTCAGTGCAACATAAATGCTATGGGAACGTAATTCAATCACGCCCTTGAAATGCTCAGTAAAATGCATGCTAGTGTGAACGTCCGCCTTTATTCAGCAGGCATCCCAAGGCTGCTTTCTACTGTGTGTTAGAAAGGACAGCCTGAGTGACATCACACGCAGTAACATCCAAACTGTAATGCTTTGCAAACGTGTTCGTTGAGCTCCAGTTCGCAGCAGCACAGATGTCTGCAACTGGTACACCCTTGAACAGTGACCACGAGGTGGCCAAGCCCCGAGTGGAGTGAGCGCACACTCCAGAGGGCACCTGTTGACCTTTGCTACTGTACGCCCTTTTTAGCACTTTGAGATTTTTATTAATGAAAAGTGCATTACAAATTGAATTCATTATTATTATTATTATTATTATTATTATTATTATGACCTCAGTCACCCAGTGTGAGAGGCGCTGCTTTGATAAGGCCTTTCTTGTAGCTGGTGCAGCAAAGCACACAAACAGTTGATTTGTTTTTCTCCATTCAGCTGTTCTCTGCATGTAAGCGCTTAAAGCTCTCACACGGCAGAGAGCCTTCAGCCTTTTCTGTTCCTGAGTGAGGACAGGAGCAGGTGGAAAAGAAGAGAGATCAAAGTCCAGACTTCTGGGGTTCAAAGTCAGGACCTTGGGGATATAAGCAGGATTAGGCCTTAGGGTGACCTTTGACCCGTCAGGAGCAAACCTGGTACACATTGGGTGTACGGACAAAGCATGGAGGTCACCTACACGTTTCACCGAGCAAAGAGCCAGGAGTAAAGCGGTCTTATAAGATAATAAATCTATCTTAATGTCGCTCAATGGTTCGAATGGGGGATCACAGAGAGCCCCCAAGACCATACTAAGATCCCATCCAGGGGTCAAGGTCCTGCTGGGGGGGTCTCTTTCTTAGCATGCCCTTCATAAATCTTATTATGAGCGGGTGCGTGCCAGGCGTCCTGCTCCCCCAGCCCTCGTGACAAGCTGAAATAGCTGATAAAAACACCTTAATGGTTGAGAAAGAACGAATTTTCTCCAGCAGGTCCTGAAGAAAGGTGAGGAGCTTGGCCAAGTCACATGAATAAGAAATAATAATTCTTTCCGTGCACCAAGCTTCAAAAATACGCCATTTCCGGGCGTAGTGAGACTGTGTTGACATAGCTCATGCGTTTTGAATGGTATTTACCACATTCTTGGGCAGGCCTGAGGCCACCAGTTTGTTCCTCTCCGCTACCAAGCTAAAATTAGCCGCAGTTCTCAGCCTAAGTGGCGAGACTGTTCCTTCTGGTGACGTGGAGGGTCCCTGGAAAGGAGCAGATGGTGGAACCAGCTCTCACTCAAGGGCCCTGATTTCTGTAGTCCCTTGAAGGCCAACCACGTTAGGGAGAGGGCCCTCCTGCAGATGTACCGCCATACTACTTTGATCGAGAGTGTTTGGAGGCAAAGGCAATCTGTTGTCATTATTAGACAAAAGCGGAACAGAATGTCTGTTTTTCCTCTTTTTGTTGGGAGTCATGGTTCGGAGGGGTTACAAGTTTTGTATACGAGCAGATCTCCTGACTCCAGTCCGTTTCCTGGTTGGGTCTGGTTTACTGGTCTCCGGCCTTATCAGAGCCTTGGAGCCTGACGAACCTCCGGGGAGCTGTGTTTCACCCAGTGGGGGGGTCGTTTAAGAGCAGAGCTGAGTCAGTACAGCGAGCGCGGTCACACGCTGCAGGATCACTGCTTGAGCATGGCGTGTCGCCCACTGAGGATAAGGGGCCAGCTTCAGCATGAGGATGTGGAGCTGTTCGAGATGGTCCTTTGTGTTGAGCAGACTTTAGATTGGTTGGTGACAGAAAGTTCAATCCTCTTCGATTAAAGGGAAGAGGAGTCTGATTTAGCCCTGGTGCCATTTCTGTTCTGCACTGAGTGTTTACACACGCTGCAGTTTCATCACAACTGTCTTTGTGAACGTGTGATTACTGGTGTCGGCCTGCGGGCTTCTGCCGTGACCCCCCTCCCTCCGTCACTTACTGGCATCCGTTGAATAGGTGGCCAGGAAGGTGGGTTATCAGATTCTGTCGTCGCGCACCCCTGGAGCGCGGACGTGTCACGGGTTTGTTTGATTTGTGTATTGCCAGCCCCGTGGTTTACAACGGAGCGGGGACTGGAACACGTGACCCACCTCACCTGTCTCTATGAGGACTGACGGGCCTGCTTGCAGGCGCCTCTGGGCTTGTCTGTTACAGACAGACCCGAGGCACCCTGCTAGGGTTTATTGATTAGGCTAACACCACGTGCGCCACGAGGGAGGAGGGATTGATGGCCCCCGCCCTTTATATCGGCTGGAAGAATAGAGGGGACCGTGCTGCTGATGTTACTGTGTTTGTTGTTGTTGTTGTTTTTCATTGAGTCAAGAAACAGTGAGGGACTGTTTTTTGAACTTTATTCATGCTTATGTGTAACGACATATTTGACTTTATGTCACTCACAGCAGAGAAGACATGATTCGTGCATGAAACAAAGTCACCAAATTTTTGTACCATGCTACAAACAAAGTCTGGACGTGAAAAGGTCATTTCCCATACCGCTTGGGCGGGTGATCCTGTAAAGTCAAGAAGCGGGCCTGGTTCATCAGGCACACTTCTATCTGGTGTCCCGGTTCGCCGAGGAGGCCCTGTGTCAGACCGCCTGGCGGGGAACAAATCTGTTTTTACTCCAGGCGTGTTCGGTCCGAGGTGGGCCCGGCGGTGGTCTCTGCCGGTGCTCGGCCTCGTATGCCGGCCGCTTTTGCGGTGGGGCACGTGTGGCTGAGTGGTGTCGAGGCTGCGGGGCTCTGCTCCCAGCTGACTCCCTGGGGGGGGCGAAGGCTCTTCTGGGGATGCCTACCCGGAGAGCCTCAGCCTGTTTGCGCCTCTGGTCCAGCCTGGTTTGAATTGATCCAGAGCTTTTCCAAACAGTCCCGTCGGTTCTATCGAATGGTGGAGAAAAGGAATTCTTTGTCCCTCCGGGAGGTCAGTTAGGGTCATCCACAGATGGCGTTGTGCGATGACCACCTCAGCCATGCCTCTTACTTTGTGCAACAGCTGCTGTCCCCATGATGCGGAGCACAAAGTCTGTTGCCCTGCGGGCTTCATCCAGCACGTCGGCGGCAGCTTGCTTGTCTGTCGTTAACTGGAGCTCCTGCAGTTTTTCAGCCAGGTACACTTGCATCATGGCGGACGCGTTCATTGCGCGCGCCGCGAGGCCCTGAGCTCTGTAGCATTTCTCGAGCAGAGAAGCCGAGGCTCGACAGGCTTTGCTGGGGAGAGTTGGTTTTGTCCCGGATGACTTGGGAGCCTGATGAGATGCCAATGTGTCCTCCATTTGAGGCACATTGGCTATACCCACTTCATCCATCCCATCCATGTCGAGGAACTGCGAGAGCGGCAGCAACATGGGAGCTCTGGGCTGAGACCAGGTGCGAGTCAGCTCTGTGAGGAAATCCGGAAAGATGGGCATCCTTTGCCTTGTGGCGGCCTGTTGCTTCGAATAAAAATAATTTTATACCAACCTCGTGACCTGTTGAGAGGTGGAGGCTCCGGCCATGGGAATCTGCAGCGCTTCCGCTGCTCTGTGACACAAGTCGAACAGAGCAGGGATGGAAATGTCAGTCTCCGAGAGCACAGGTGCCGGGATGCGGGAGAGGTCTTCTCCCTGTTCCTCGTATTCAACGTCTGCGTCATCCGCAGAAAATTCACCTGAGGCTGAAATCGAGATCTCGTCCTCGTTCATCATGCCTCGAGTGTCGAATTTGACTGTCAAGTCCACCATGGGAGCCAGTACATCTGAGCTGTCGCCCCATTCGACTCGGGTGCTGTCATCCAGAGCCATGCTCTCGAGCTGTGGCATGGGAGTGAGAGGCTCAATAGTATCCGGGTCTGCTGGCGCCGCAGCGGCGCCCATGGCCTTGGCGACGAAGTCCGCCCGGTGCCTCCTCACCGCCTCCAGCATCTGGCTGTAGTGTGGGCAAGAGTCGGGCGCGTCCAGCACCATCTTCGCGTGCAACATTCCCAGGCAGACAGGACAGGCCTCATGGGTGTCCGTCGCAGAGAGGGAAAAACCGCAGCCGCTGGGGCAGGAGCGCGAGGTTGGGCTCGCCGTCCTGCTTTTCTTTTTCGGAAGTCTTGTCTTTTGCTTTCCTTTCTCCGGAGGCATGTCCGAGATAAGACGAGCGAGTCCTTCCAAAATCCTTTTTCTTTTTATTTGAGACATCTCCTCCATTGCGTCACTTTCGTTGGCTAGCCTGCTACGAATTAGCATAGGTAGCGGTGTGACGCAGTTAGCGCCGTCGAGCGAAGCAGTCTGCGGAAAGAGGATAAGAAAAAACTTCGGGGTTAGGGAAAAATGTGCCGGACTAGCTTTCGCTAGCCCAGCAGTACGCAGGAATAATTCTCTGTACGCCCTGTGTAGGGAGCAAGCTCACCTCTGGTCGAGTGATGAAGCAACAGAGAAGTCCCGCGAAGAGAAAGTTCAGGTTTAAGCGAGGTGAAGGGCAATAAGAGAACGATGGATGGGCGTCAGTGCCTTAAATACCCAGAGGGCAGGGTCTCTGGCGTGACACTGACGCCCCTGCCGTAAAGGCGTGATTGTATTCATTCAGGTAATTGCGTGGGGGCGCAATTCCCATAGCACTAATGTTGCACCGAGTGACATGACTGATAAGGGAACTAAGGGAAATCCCAGGATATTTAAATCAGTACCATCTTTACCAGAGACCAGCCAAATGGCTCTTTTTTTTTAGGAATTTGTAATCCTTGAGTAAGCATGCCTGGAGACTTTTTCCTTCTATGTAAATGTGAAGGCTTTTGTAGTAGGAGAATGCATTTGGGGGGGATATGCTGGGGGACTTGTGTCCATTGTTTGCTAAAGAATGGCAAACATTCCAATCTAATTGGCTTGGCTGATGGCGCTTGTAACAGATTCACATGTGGAAAATGTTATGCAGAGACAGGTTGTGTTCTGACATACTGTAAGTGTGATTTTATACAGTACTTACATATACATAAAAAAATATATATATACTGTATATATATACATATCTATACATATATATATATATATATATATATATATTTATATATATATATATATTTATATATATATATATACATTTATA
>JBBPBX010001225.1:37416-73984 GCA_038048925.1 Garcialebias charrua | reverse complement strand
CCACCTGCATCATGAAAGACCTCACTCATCCAGCACACTCACTCTTTGCCCCACTCCCCTCGGGACGGAGGTTGAGGAGCATCAAGTGTAGAACCACTAGACTGAGGAACAGCTTCTACCCGGAGGCTGTTACCCCAAAAATACACCACACGCGTTGCAGCTCCGCCCCGCTCCGGTCCGACCTCCGCAGCAAATACGCACCCATTATAATCAATGAGATAAAGTACACTGGCTCCGCACGGCGGCGGTGAGCTGCGGAGAGCGGACGGCAGTCCGTCAAAATTAGAAATTTTTCTATTTCTGCCGGATGACGGAGCTGTGCCGGAGTCAACTTTTGAAGATTACGTCGCACCAACAGGAAAAGGAACGAGCACAACTTCCGTATTTACAAAATAAAATCACCACGGGCGGACTAATCCTAGCTCTATACGGATTTATTTGTACAAAAATGCTGTCAAACTATCATTTATGACTATTCTATGACTAAACTATTATATTTATGACTATGACTACGCCTACAAACGCAATACAAGAAATAAATAAATAAAAACGTATTTTATTCTGAAATGTAAACATCACTTCCTGTTGCTCAAACCATGTAGCTTATTTACGAGAGAAGATCAAGGCAGCAGTCTCTCTACAGTTGTTCTCCTTCTTCCACCGAATGAATTGTTTTGTTCTGACTTCACTTGATTTATCGCGCGATCTCGCACGTGTCTCGGAGCAGCGCATCTATTCGGACCTGAGCTGAGCGCAGGTAATGGAAATTGGACTCGCTCAGCTGCGACCTGCGGAGCGGGGCGGAGCGGAGCCGCGTGTAGTGTATTTTTGGCGTTAGACTCATGAATAAATAAAAATAAAATAAAAAATAAACACTGCAAAATATCACATCATACTGATGCTGATCTGTTTTCTTGTTGCTGTGTTCATCTGTGTTCATCTGTGACCATCTGCTCATACAAACTCATGTTCGTGCTGCTGTTTATTCCCACTATATTAGGCTTAGTGTATTACTAGTTGATGTTTTTCTTAGTTAGTTCTAGATGTTATTACTGTTTTTCTCTTTCATTTGTTGTTGGATGTAACTGGGACCTCGTGTACATAATCTCGTTTTCATCACATGTACCACATGCGGTGCAAATGACAATAAAGACTCTCTGACTCTGACTATATATATATATATATATATATATATATAATATATATATATATATATATATATACTGTATATATATATAATAATAATAATAATTGTCTATTCTTGTCATCTGCGTATGTTTCCCATACACAGACGAAATTCGTCTCTGCATTTAACCCAACCACCTACCAGGTGGTGCAGTGAGCAGCCATAGAAAGCGCTCGGGGAGCTGGAGAAATAGGTGTGCACTCATAGACACCCCAAGGTGTGTAGTGGCCGGGACGCGAACCCGCGTCCTTCGGGTCCCAAGTCAAACGCCCTAACCACTACACCATCTTGGCTCATAAATATACATATATATGGTAAATGGAGCTTATTTATATAGCGCTTTCCAGCCCCCTGTGAGGGACCCCAAAGCGCTTTACAATACCAACCATCCACCCATTCATACACACATTCATACACCGGTAGCGGTGACTGCCATGCAAGGCGCCTTCCAGTCCTATCGGGAGCAACTCGGGGTTAAGTGTCTTGCCCAGGGACACAACGACACATGGTGTGAGTAACCGGGATTCGAACCTCCAGCCTTCCGATCGGGGGATGACTGCCATTACCACCACACCACGGCCGCCCATAATATATATATTATATTTATATATATATATACATATATACATATATATACAGTACATATATATACATATACTGTATATATATATATATATATATATATATATATATATATATATATATATATATATATATATATATATATATATATATATATTATATATATATATATATTTATATATATATACACTATATATATACTATATATATATATTTATATATTTATATACACGATCCTGTGTACATACTCTCGTTTTCATCACATGTACTACATGTGGTGCAAATGACGATAAAGACTCTCTGACTCTCTGACTCTGATGTATAAATATGCCCCCAAGGCCTCATCCACACCAACAGAATGGCCTCATATACATACCAATGGCTGCAAAAATGCTAATTCAATGAGCCATTTGACTAACTCCCATGGGAACTATAGTTAGAATATCCAAATGGCTCACATGTGGTAGTGCTAGTGTTAAACTTTAAAGGGACAGTTACCATATTTTGAAGGGGGTGGGGCGTTCAGGATAGGTTATGGACAGAGATCACCTTACTGTATCTGTTGTTGACAGTTTTATTAACAACTATCGTTCAGAAAAGTAGTTTTCTTCAGACAGAATTAAAATAAATAAGGGCTAGTTAAAATGAAGACAAAACCAAAGATGTTTTTCACCCTCTTGAAACAAATCTAGTTTCAAAAACTTCAAAGCAGTTCATGCAAATGTTCTTTTATGTCCCTGTACCTTGCTGTACAGGTAGTCCCCGACTTACGAGCGCTCTGACCTACGAGGTTCCGGACTTACGAGCTGGCGAATTTTTGGAAAAAACGCAAAAAATACCGAGTTTTTCTGTGTTTTTTCACCACAGTTCGTTAGCTAAACATGTGGACACACGTTTCCGATCATTTTTATGCACTCGTAAGCAGTTTTTCGATGAAAAACGAGTGTTTGTAGTCGCGCTAGCAAAACCGTTCCAACTTACGAGCGAAATTCCGGACTTACGAGACACGTGGCGGCCGTTCCGAATTACGAGATTTCCGTGTTACGAGCAACTCGTTGTAACGGAACTCGCTCGTAAGTCGGGGACTACCTGTATTATACAAGTGTTCCAGCTGATATACAGTATAATGATATTCTTGTTATAACTGCCCCAAAATAAAAGAGAAATGCTACAGCTAGCTGCCACTGCTGTGTAAAGTGAAAATTTTGGTTTTATGGAGGTTAATTGAAAATATTTTATGAACAAGTGTTTTGTGACTGAAGATGTTTTAAAAGAACAGCAATTCACTTTGATTCCAGACCCAGTCTGACTAGCCCTTAGCTCATCAATCCAGTCAGAACTCACCTCAGTTTATCCAAAATTGTGATGATCTCGGGGAACCCAGATTGGTACGAGACCCAGAACAAAACAAGACTCCAAGAGGTAATGGTTTAACAGTGTTTATTATTTACAGTGAGTGACAAAATGTACAGGTGATCTTTTGAACCCATGAGATGCAAGGACAAGGTCAGGTGGGTATAGCTATAGGAGTTGGTAATTGAAGGTTGCTGTTTGATTCTCCTTACAGGTTGGATGTTTAGTAGAGCACTGAGGCAGATCCAAAGAGGATTCCAATGTGCGGCGTTCCGACAGGGCAGGCAAGTGGCTGGAGGGCAAGGTATGAAGGACAGGAAGCAGAACCAGGACTGACAGTGAATGGAAAGCATCTGAGGAAGCAGGATGACTTGAGGCACAAAGAACAAGGTAAGTAAATACTATTTTCATAAAGCAGTGGGGGCCAGAGAAAAATACCATGAGGGAGTATAATGCTCCAGCAGAGTAGCACTCGACTGCAGCCTTAAGCAGTGGAGATCCTTATGAGGGAGATGCCGACAGCTTGTGGTAATTAGTGGTCATCTTGGAGTGAGGAGCTGCAGAAGGTGGTACTCTTACTAAAATTTGGTCAATCCAAGAACTATCTTCAACAAGTAGATAATGATTATTCACAACCATTCCATAGATCTCTACATAAAAAGAGTCTGAGATTCAGATGCCTTGGCATTTTAGAATCATCATAAAGCTGTGAAAGCAGGAGAAAAACTACATGAGGATATGAAAATGGTATTTTGTTTTGCATTTAACTCTGGTTCAATTTCCACCAGGGTTCAGTTAGACATGAAATATAAAGAAAATGTTTTATTGGTATTTTAAGACCTCTTTCATTTAATCCAAGTACATTATTTAGTAGGACCTCAGAATCAGAGCAACATGATGAGATTAGAACACCCCTGTGCACAATTTCTTTTCTTACAGTACTTTCAATGTTATCTGTGATGTATTTTTAGACGATCTGAGGTTAAATACTGCATTACAAGCCCACCTTTGCAATGTCAAAGTAAACATACTAAGACTTTGTTTATTTTGTGGGAAAGTATTTCACTTTGTGGTTATGCACTTTCAGTAAAATATGTTTGTGAAGTAGACAAAGAGAACAAGGTTTGAAGGAGAATATTCAGTGATATTATAGTGTGCATATGTGCATGAAGGTGATCCACTCGTGAAATATATTATCTAGCTAGGGACATGTTACATATTATATGTAAAATAGATGCTATACTTGTTGGATGAGTAGGTTGTTTTTTTTAATCTAGAAATATAGGAATCTATTTTTAAAATGTGTTGTGTATTGTATGTTGTATTTTAAAATAAACAAATTATGAATTGATCTTTATTTTAAACATTTGTCAGTCTGCTTCATCTGCTCCTTTCACCTCTTCCTCTCCTTCGTCTGCCTCCCTTTAGTTCTTTCATGATGTTGAAACACGTCAGTACAGTACTGTATCTGCTGATCGGGAGCCTTGATGACCGCTCAGGATGTGAAATGATTTCCTTTGCATTTTTTTTTCACCGACATCAGTAAAATTCCATGATGTTGGTGTAAGCTGTTTTCTGGGACTGAAATCAACGCGCTTGCAACGTGCACACAACATAATTGATTAAACCGCACAGCTGCAGAAAACAACAATGCGGCAATACCGTTACAATAAACGTTAGGTATGTTTGATTCGCCGTTGAGAAAATTACATTGTCCTTGCTCTCGTGTCACTGAAAATGTCTTTGTAAACACTTTTCATTTTCACTTGTCTTCAGATTTTGATCTCCAAGAGTTTTATCACTACTAAACAAGAGCAGAAACCAAGAGTTAAACTTTGAAATAGCCATTCTTACATGTTATGACTTACTTTTGGGTAGAATTTACATTTTATAATTTAGAACAGCAAATAAATGTTTTCATTAATCTTTATTTAACCAAGAAAGTCTCATTGACTCCACAGATCTCTTTCACAAGAGAGACCTAAGCTAAAGAAAATAATTTTAGCAATGATAAATCTTAAATAATTTTCGGTAGTGACGTAATGTTTATGTTTTCATTTTAAACTGGACATGCATCCAATTATTCCTGTTCAGGGTTAAGGAGAGTTGGTGTGAAGTTAAGCAGTCAGTGCGCAAGAAACAGACCTCAGAACTGCTAATTATTAAATGCCCAGTTTTGTGTTTCTGTTGCTGATGTAGCTGGTATTTATTTAGGGAAGACATTTTACCTGCTGCCTTTAATGGCAGAGTTTGGATGAATCTAGCTACTACCACACCAAACTTTACAATATCTGTAAAACTGACTCATTATAGCCCATTTTTGTGTTTACTAGATTTGAGTAACTGGTGGCCATCTTGAATTGGGTTAACTTCAATGCTATTCAGTTGTAGATGAACATTCAATGGTAACTTTTTCAGAGTTTCATCAAAATCCATCCTGTGGTTTATGTGATGTTTTGCTAAAAGGCTGACAAACACATGAGTAGAAAGAAGAGGACTGGAAGTCAGCTGTAAGACAGAGTACATGTGTGAATGAGAGGGAGGTCAGTGGAACAGTGAGGCTACAAGGGGCAGAGGTCACAAAGGTGCAGGACTTCACGTACTTAGGGCCCAGTGTACAGGAAAATGGGGAGTGTGGTGAAGAGGTGAAGAAGAGAATCCAGGCAGGATGGAGAAAAGTTTCAGGAGTGATTTGTGACAAAAAAGGTGTCAGCAAATGTCAACGGAAAAGTTTACAAAACATTGGTGAGACCAGCTATGTTGTATGGTCTGGAGACAGAGACGTTGACAAAAAGACAGGAGAAAGAACTGGAAGTGGCAGAAATGACGATGCTGAGATTAATGAGATCATCAGAGGTACAGCACATGTTGAACAACTGGGAGATAAAGTTAGAGAGGCCAGACTGAGCTGGTTTGGACATGTCCAGAGGAGGGACAGTGGGTATATTGGTAGAAGGATGTTAGAAATGCAGCTGCCTGGAAAAAGACAAAGAGGAGATATTTGGATGCAGTTAGAGAGGACATGGAGGTAGTTGGAGTGAGGACAGAGGATGCAGAGGACAGAATGAGATGGAGGAGGATGACCTGCTGTGGTGACCCCTGAAGAGGGAAAAGCCTAAAGAAGAAGAAGAAGAAGAAGAACATGGTTACGTTTTCAGAGTTTCATCAAAACCTGTCCTCTGGTGTATGTGATAGTTTGTTAAAAGGCAGGCAACCAAACAAACAAACACACACACAAGTTAATACGGGAGTGTCTGTCTTTGAGCCATAAGCAATAAATAGAACTGATGCAAACATGTAGGTAGAGCAAAATATACAAAAGAAGATAATGCTTAGCAAACAAGTCCAAATATTCTGACCATCATGACTGGTAATACTGTTGTTTCTTACAAGCCCAAAACCAGAAAAGTTGGCACGTTGTGCAAATCGCAAATAAAAACAGAATACAATGACTTGCAAATCTTTTTCAACCCATATTCAACTGAATAGAATGCAAAGACAATATATTTAATGTTCGAACGGAGAAACTTTATTTTGTTTTGCAAATAACCATTAACTTAGAATTCAATGGCAGCAACACATTGCAAAAAAGTTGGCACAGGGACATATTTACCACTGTGTTACATCGCCTTTCCTTTTAACAACACTCAGTAAACGTTTGGGAACTGAGGAGACCAATTTTTGAAGCTTTTCAGGTGGAATTCTTCCCCATTCTTGCTTGATGTACAGCTTAAGTTGTTCAACAGTCCGGGGTCTCCGTTGTCGTATTTTACGTTTCATAATGCGCCACACATTTTCAATGGGGGACAGGTCTGGACTGCAGGCAGGCCAGGGGAGGACCCGCACTCTTTTGCTACGAAGCCACGCTGTTGTAACACGTGCAGAATGTGGCTTGGCATTGTCTTGCTGAAATAAGCTGGGGCGTCCATGAAAAAGACGTCGCTTGGATGGCAGCATATGTTGCTCCAAAACCTGTATGTACCTTTCAGCATTAATGGTGCCTTCACAGATGTGTAAGTTACCCATGCCTTGGGCACTAATGCACCCCCATACCATCACAGATGCTGGCTTTTGAACTTTGCGCCTATAACAGTCCTGATGGTTCTTTTCCTCTTTGGTCCGTAAGACACGACGTCCACAGTTTCCAAAGACAATTTGAAATGTGGACTCATCAGACCACAGAACACTTTTCCACTTTGCATCAGTCCATCTCAGATGAGCTCGGGCCCAGCAAAGCCGGCGGCGTTTCTGGATCTTGTTGATGAATGGCTTTTGCTTTGCATAGTAGAGCTTTAACTTGCACTTACAGATGTAGCGACGAACTGTAGTTACTGACAGTGGTTTTCTGAAGTATTCCTGAGCCCATGTGGTGATATCTTTTACACACTGATGTCGGTTTTTGATGCAGTACCGCCTGAGGGATCGAAGGTCACGGGCATTCAATGTTGGTTTTCGGCCTTGCCCCTTACGTGTAGTGATTTCTCCAGATTCTCTGAACCTTTTGATGATATTACGGACCGTAGATGGTGAAATTCCTAAATTCCTTGCAATAGCTCGTTGAGAAAAGTTGTTCTTGAACTGTTCGACAATTTGCCCACGCATTTGTTCACAGAGTGGTGACCCTCGCCCCATCCTTCTATGTGGATGACTGAGCATGTCAAGGAAGCTGCTTTTATACCCAATCATGGCACCCACCTGTTCCCAATTTGCATGTTCACCTGTGGGATATTCCAAATAAGTGTTTGATGAGCATTCCTCAAATTTCTCTGTCTTCTTTGTCACTTGTGCCAGCTTTTTTGAAACATGTTGCAGGCATCAAATTCCAAATGAGCTAATAATTGCAAAAAATAACAAAGTTTACCAGTTCGAACGTTAAGTATGTGGTCTTTGCAGTGTGTTCAATTGAATATAGGTTGAAAAAGATTTGCAAGTCATTGTATTCTGTTTTTATTTGCGATTTCCACAACGTGCCAACTTTTCTGGTTTTGGGCTTGTACAATGTCCATTGGTTCCAATAAACAATTTTCCCTTCAGAATGTTGTGGTTAAACAACTCAGTTATTGAATCTGAACATGAAACTTTGTTGCCCTCTCGAGTTTCTTATATTTATTTATCTTTTTGTCTGCTAGAACTTTAACTGAACTTTACTAATCAATTTTCCAGCAAGGGCCTCTTTCTTGGGCACCATTCTTTTAGATTTTAATGACTGAAAATACTCTTAAATGTGGAAGGCAACACAATTTGTCCAGGCAGCTTCTAGGTTTTGGCTGCCCTCCTGCTCCTCCACGTTAAAAAGAGTCAGTTGAGGGCATCAGTTTAGAGCGTCTCTCCAATGTCTCCTTTTGATAATTTTCTGGGCATGTCCAACTAACAGGAGACCCCGTGGCCAACCCAGAACTATATGAAAGGATTGCAGTATGTCTCCTCTGGCCTGGGAAAACCTTTGGAAGGGCTGGAGAGTGTTATTGGGCTAGCCTGTATAAATAAAGATTGAATGAATGAATGAATGAATGAATGAATGAATGAATGAATGAATGAATGAATGAATGAATTGGGGAAAGGGATGTAAACTTCTGAATTGAGCAAAAGTGATGCTAGTGGATAAACAAAATAACTGTCTTCCTGTTTGTGTGAATGGAAAGAGAAGTTTTTGGACACATTTCTTTTTCCCGTCTCACTGTGTGACAAAGCTGCTCATGATCTTCAAACCCCCTTCAACATAGCTCTGTTCTCGTGAGGCTTGATCCCTCCTAACCCCCTGTCTCCCGCTCTCCTTCTCGTCTCTGTCCTCCAGCCTTATGCTTTCTGTCTCTTGAACTCTTCTTCCTCTATGCTGTCTCACTGTCCGTCGCCCTCCAGCGGTCTGTCTCTGCTGCTCTCTCCTTTGCCCTCCCTTCTCTCTTTGTTCCAGGGATCAAACGAGTATCTCTCTTGTCCATACGTCGTCACCTGGGAGAACACACACACATGCACACACACACTCCACCGGCCTTTCTCCTTTGGTTCCTAGCAATGTTAACGTTCATGCTCAGGATTTCAGTGTCCTGTCCACAAGATGTGCTAACCTTTCAAATCACCGATTGCTCTGGATCAAAGAGGAGCGCAAAGGGAAAAAATGAAAAAACACAAAGAGCAAACAGGAACAATGTTGAACAGGACTATTTAAACTCAAGGAGAGTTTCTTTGATATGAAGTGAAAAGACTATGATAAAGATAAGAGCCAAGCTGGAATAAAAATAATCAGGAAAAAGATCAAACACAGGTGGGCTTTTGCCTGGAGAGGTACAGTAGTTCCACAGAAAGCGACTGAATTTTTAAGGACAAGACAGGAAGTGCAAGACAAAGTCCAGAATCATTTCATAAGAAATGTACAGAGAACCTTTGAGGCTTTCAGTTATATATAATAATAATAATTAATAATTTGTCACATTTGTCATCTGTGTATGTTCCCATACTTGACAGACGAAATTGGTCTTCTGCATTTAACCCAACCACCACCAGGTGGTGCAGTGAGCAGCGTAGTCACGCTCGGGAAGCTGGGAAGATAGATGTGCACTCATAGACATCCCAGGATGGTGTGCCGTGGCCGGGGTTCGAACCTGGGTCCTTCGGATAACAAGTCTGATTCTCTGCCACTACACCATCTTGGCCCGCATGCAATACAAGCCATGAGCTTATTTAAAGTGGATTCCAAAGAAATGTAAAAGAACTACAATATCTGTGACAACCTCCCTTGGCAGCTCAGAGTCGTAACAGCAGTTGGTTAACTTCAACTCCCCATATCATTTTGGAAACTTCACACATTAAATGGATGTGATACACAGCCATGTAACGAGTAACACATGCCATTCATAGAGTAAACGACATCTCAATCCTGTTGATGGTGTGCCACGAAATTGGTGTTTCAGGCCCGGCTGCATGGGCGGGCATTGAGGTGCATTGCCCCCCCGCAGAGTCAGCTCTGCCCCCCCTGACAGACTGGACGACGGGAAGTTTTTTGTTTGTTTGTTTTTAATCTCCGAGTGAACATCTTTCTATTTTTCCTATCTTTGTTTGTCCGTCATACAATTCAATCAATCAATGAAGCCAAGGCAACATTCTAGCCAACTACAGTTCGAGGGGGGCGGGTGCAAACTAGTTGTTTCAAACAGAAACACACGCTCACCATTGTCCGTGTATCATGGATATTCTAACTTTTTTCCAACAAAACAAGAGGACAACGTATGGAATAAATGAGAGTGTAGGAGGTGGTGAAGAGACGACACAGGAGACGGGATATAGTTCTTCACTTTTAATCATCTCCTACTAAACTGGCGGGAAACCACCCAACACCGCCTTATATACCAACACCATATCCGGTCCTCTGGACCTTTCACAATAAAAGCATCCTATACACATTCTGTCCACTGGGTGTGAGTAGAGCCCCCTAGTGGTCCACCACACACGCCCCCCCAGAACACCCAGTAAGGTCCATCACTAGTCCCGCATTTTAGGTTTGATTAAACGACCAGAACGGCTGAACCTGGGCCCTGCAGAACCAGTCTGATGAAGCGGAGGGCTACGAGGAGGGTCTACAGAAGATTCGGGCTCCAATGAACGTTGAGAGTCTCTGGAAGAAGGATCGCAGTCCGTTAGCAATGTGGATGGAGGTCTGCCCCTGCGAGGAGCCTGGGCCGTAACAACCTGATCATCTGACACAACATGAGCTGGTTTAAGCCTATCGATACAGACAGTCTCAGTACGACCCCCTAAATCTAAAAGGAAATGTTTCGGACCTGGTTGAAGAACCCGAAACGGTCCATCATACAAAGGTTGTAGTGGTGTCCTGTGTGCATTGTGTTTGACAAAAACAAATTTAGAGGACTCCAGACTCTTAGGGACAAACGACTGCGGTAAACAATGGTGTACCGGGCCGGGGACACGAAAAGGGGCCTCCTGAGGTGAAAAATGTGGCAACGGTGGGGCGAATTGTGGTGAGGGTACCTCAGGTAAAAACTCACCGGGGACGCGCACAGGCTGACCGTAAACCAGTTCAGCCGGGGAAGAGCTCAGGTCTTCTTTGGTTGCGGTACGTAACCCCAACAAAACCCAGGGAAGACGGTCAATCCAGTTGTCACCGGTCAATGCAGCGCGAAGTGCGGCTTTCAATGACCTGTGAAACCGTTCACACAAACCATTAGCTTGGGGGTTGTAAGCGGTGGTCCTGTGAACGTTAGTCCCCAGACCCTTGGCCATGGTAGACCAAAGTTCAGAAACAAACTGCGGGCCCCTGTCCGATGTAATGTCTGAAGGGGGGCCAAAACGCGCCACCCAGGTAGACAAAAATGCCCGGGCCACCACTGCAGATGTCGTGGATGTCAGAGGAACCACCTCAGGCCACCTGGTGGTCCGGTCTATTATAGTCAGCAGATGAGTAAAACCCTGTGATGGAGGCAGAGGGCCCACCAGGTCTACGTGCACATGATCAAACCGCCGACCTGGGATGGAGAAGGGTTCCAAAGGTGCTTTGGTGTGTCTGTTAACCTTAGCACGCTGGCATGGGACACACGCTGCTGCCCACTCCTTAACCGCTTTACGCAGACCGGGCCAAACAAACTTTGCACTGACCAGTTTCACCGAGGCTCTAACACCTGGGTGAGACAGGGAATGTAAGGAGTCAAAAACGCGGCGTCGCCATGAAACTGGAACCAGGGGGCGGGGCCTGCCAGTAGAAACATCACAGAGTAGGAGGGGACCTCCGTCATTCACCTGCCGTTCCTCCAACTCGAGGCCTGTGGGCCCGGACTGGAGCTCGAGTATTTCTGCGTCGCCACGTTGGTCCGCAGCCATAGCAGAAAAATCGATGCCAACGTATACGGGAGAGATCAGCACCCGAGAGAGACAGTCGGCCACCACGTTGGATTTTCCAGCCACATGCTGAATGTCTGTAGTAAATTCAGACACCGCTGCGAGGTGGCGTTGCTGGCGAGCAGACCAGGGGTCAGAAATTTTTGACATCGCAAACACCAAGGGTTTGTGGTCAACATATGCAGTGAACCGGCGGCCCTCCAGGAAAAACCTGAAATGGCGTGTGGCCAGGTAAAGCGCCAGCAACTCTCTGTCAAAAACACTGTATTTAAGCTCGTTGTCCCGTAGCGTACGGCTGAAAAATGCAAGCGGCTGCCAAACCCCGGAAACCTGCTGTTCTAACACAGCCCCCACCGCAACATCAGATGCGTCGGTTGTTAAAGCTATTTGCGCCGCTGGGGATGGATGGGCCAAAAGGGCAGCAGTGGCCAGTGCAGCTTTAGCATCACCAAATGCCTGTAGGCGTTCTGGTGTCCAGTCAACACTGTCGTTGGGCTTTTTCTTTTTCAGCGCTCCATAGAGCGGTCGCAGCAGTTGTGCTGCCCCGGGGATGAAACGGTTATAGAAGTTAACCATTCCCAAAAATTCTTGTAGCGCTTTAACAGACTGGGGCTGTGGGAAATCAGAGACCGCCTGCACCTTGTTTGGTAATGGAACAGCACCACTTGCAGAAATGCGGTGGCCCAAAAAGTCAATGACTGGCAGCCCAAACTGGCATTTCGCTGTATTTACAATCAGGCCATGTGCTGCCAGGCGCTGAAAAACCTCACGGAGGTGGGACATGTGCTGCTCAGCCGAGCTGCTAGCCACCAGGACGTCATCCAGGTACACAAATACGAAGGACAGACCCCTTAGGACTGAATCCATCAACCGCTGAAATGTTTGTGCTGCACCTTTAAGACCAAAAGGCATGCGCAAAAACTCAAACAGGCCGAAAGGCGTGATAACAGCGGTCTTAGGGACATCCTCCACATGCACAGGAACCTGGTGGTACCCCCGTACTAAATCTACTTTAGAAAAAATGGAGGTCCCAGCCAGGTGCACTGAAAAATCCTGGATGTGGGGGATGGGATAACGATCGTTCTCTGTGATGTTATTAAGGCGGCGGAAATCCCCACATGGACGCCATTTGCCGTCTGCTTTGGGCACCATGTGCAGGGGGGAGGCCCACGGACTGTTTGAGCGTTGCACGATGCCTAAACGCTCCATGTTAGCAAACTCTTCCTGTGCTATTGCTAGCTTAGTAGCATCGAGGCGGCGTGCACGTGCGAACACCGGGGGGCCCGTTGTGGGAATATAATGTTCGACCCCATGTTTTGTGTTTGTGTTTGCAAAATCAGGAACAGTCAGCGAGGGGAATTCAGACAATAAACGCTGAAACACATTACCCGAAGCTAAAAAGTTAGCATGCATTAAAGGCCCAGCTCCTCGCGTCTCACAAGGCAGTGACGAAAAAGACACAGCGTCGATCAAACGTCTGTTAGCTAAATCAACCAGGAGCCCGTGAGCACAAAGAAAATCAGCCCCTAAAATAGGGACTGAGCTAGCAGCTACCACAAAGTTCCACTGGAAGTCCCGTTCATGGAAACGAACAGTCACCAACCTTTCGCCAAACGTCTTGATGGGATAGCCGTTAGCCGCGGTTAGCTGCGGCCCGCAGCCTTCTGCTAACCTGTCGGAGCCAGTCGGGGGAACGAGGCTCTTCTGCGAGCCGGAGTCCACCAGGAACCGCCTCCCCGACCTCGAGTCTTCAATGAAAAGCAGCCTTTCCTTGTCGCCAACGGCCGCGGCTGCTAGCGTGCGCTTGCGTCGTCTTTTTCCCTGCGGCTCGAAGCTGCACTGCGGGGCGCACCGTCGTGCTTTGGCGCCAAAGCGCTGGTGGTATAAACAAAAGGCGGCCCCTGACCGCCTGCGGGCGACTCCTGCTACGACCACTGGCTCGTCCGGCGCTGAGGGCGATGCTTGAAGCTGAGGTGCTGCTGGAGATCCGGGGACTGCCGCCTGTACCGCGAAAGTCCTCGCAGCCAGCAGGATGCGGTCGGCTTCGCGGGCCAGCGAGCGGTAATCCTTCTGCTGCAGAAACGAGGAGCTGGCCAGAGCGGTGCGCACTGGAGCTGGGAGCCGGCGGAGGAAGAGGTGGAGAAAGATAAACTCACAGTCTGCCGACCCCCTCAAAGACAACATCCCTTCCATGAGCTCCAGAGCTGTGCCGTCGCCCAAATCGGAGAGGGAAAACAGTTTCTCGGCGCGCTCCGCGTCCGAGAGCGTGTAACGCTGCAGAAGGAGCTCCTTGAGTGCGTCGTATTTTCCTTGTGCAGGAGGGTCTTCGAGCAGGCTCATTACCCGCTGTGTGGACGATGGGTCCAGTGAAGCTACCACATGGTGGTATTTGGTGTCGTCTGCAGATATCCCGCGAAGAGCAAACTGTGATTCGATGTGGGCGAACCACGACTGAGGTGCGTGCAGCCAGAAGTCCGGGATTTTAACGGCCACCGCAAAAGCGAGCGGGGCCGCCGGTGGAGGTTCCACAACCTCGGACAGCTGAGGAGAGCTGGCTGGACCTTCAGATGTCGTCATTTCAATTCACGTAGGTCACCAGTGTAGGAGGTGGTGAAGAGACGACACAGGAGACGGGATATAGTTCTTCACTTTTAATCATCTCCTACTAAACTGGCGGGAAACCACCCAACACCGCCTTATATACCAACACCATATCCGGTCCTCTGGACCTTTCACAATAAAAGCATCCTATACACATTCTGTCCACTGGGTGTGAGTAGAGCCCCCTAGTGGTCCACCACAAGAGCAGACAGGAAGCGGCACCATCCATTTCAGTTGGAAACGTAAGCACTGAAGTCAACTGACTTTTTTTTAAAAGCTAGAAATGAGGAGGAAGATTTTGAGCTAACCAGGAACGTTAGCTTGGAAGCGTTTCAAATGAAAAGACCAGAAAGAACTTCTAAAGGTAAGAACCACTGACACTTAATTTCTGTGACATCTGTGACTCATGGCACAGCCATAAGTTTATATTGGACTACTCGTCCAATATAAACTTATGGCTGTGCAGATAATAAATGTACAGTATTTTGTTTATTTGATATACTGTCTGCATAACATTAATCTTGCATAATTGTGGTGTGTAGTGGTGGAGACAGTACTCTAACACTGACTGTACTTAAGTAAAAGTACAAATAAACAGACAAAATGTACTCTAGTAAAAGTAGAAGTACCATATTAATGTTTTTACTTAAGTAAAAGTAAATAAGTACTTGCTTTAAAAAAATACTTAAAGTATTAAAGTAAAATCACTTGCTGAAAGTATTAACTAGTGCAATGGCCTACAATATCAAATGTGCCTACTGTATGTATATGTTCTGTAATACATTAATAGTGTTGAGCCATTTTAATGAACAATACTGCAGATAATACATGTTTTTATTGTGTTTACTCTGTGACACAGTTCACACTTGGACTTGTGATTCTGTGTGTCAGAATTTCAGGGATGACATGCAGAGTTAAATGTCATTAAGCAAAATAAGAATAATAAGGAATGAATATACCTTTGAAAGTTTTTATTTAACACAAAGTAAAACCAATGTGTCATTTTAACTGCAGTAAACACATTTGAGTAAAAGTTGTCTGCCTGAAAAAAGGAGCATTAGACCTAACAAAGGAATGGTCGAGTTCCAGGAGTGGTCACAGAGCCGCTGTTCAACTTGAAGCAAATAAAATGTTGAAAAAAATATGCCCCCTTGAAAAAATAGAATGCCCCCCCCATTGAATTGTTTCTGCAGCCGGGTCTGTGGTGTTTGAGTCATGATGTTAAATTTGGCTTTTTAGTGTCACTGTTGGACGATTACTTTTTTATTGCCTTAAACAGCAATGACTTATAGTTGTTACAGTTCATGTGTAACTAACAGATTACAGATTGGGCAGCACGGTGGCACAACTGGTAGAGCTGCTGCCTCTCAGCGAGAAGGTTGCCGGTTCAAATCCCGGTCCGGGGCCTTTCTGGGTGGAGTTTGCATGTTCTCCCCGTGCATGCGTGGGTTTCCTCCGGGTACTCCGGTTTCCTCCCACAGACCAAAAAACATGCTTGTTAGGCTGATTGGTGACTCTAAATTGACCCTAGGTGTGAGTGTGAGAGTGGATGGTTGTTTGGTGTGAGTGAGACAGGTCCCTCTTGTAAATGAGTCCCCGTGACTCAACGAGGCTAGCCTGTATAAATAAAGGTTGAATGAATGAATGAATTAACATTGCATTCAAGGGGTTATTTGGTCAATAGGAAACATGGTAACCCAGGTTTAAAAAGATTTATACAAATCAACTTGGGAAAGCACAATGATTCTAATTAATTGTAGGCTTTTATTTTGGGGGCTGTGTTAGCTCAGTGCTGTGTTCCTGCAACTCTGATATGCAAGTTTGAGTCCAGGTTATACCAAGTAAGGCATCTGGCATAAAACAATTGCCAAACCTTTTATACAAATCACTTGAGGTGGAGACTTCTGCATAAGGGATCAGTCAAGAAAAAAAAGTTAATGCTTTTTATTTTATAACAACTATGGGTCAGAATACCCACAGCCATAGTCTGGTTAAAATTAATAGTTTTACCTAAAAGATTGTAAACTTTTCAAGTCAAGTTAACTTGTGGCAAAAGTAATTTTTTTAGGTGAATACTTTTGAGTAAATTAGTAGTGAGACCAGCTCTGTTGTATGATTTGGAGACAGTGGCATTGATAAAAAGACAGGACAATGAACTAAAAGTAGCAGACCTGAAGATGGTGAGGTTCTCCTTAGGAATGACAAGGATGGATAAGAATAGGAATGAGATCATCAGAGGTACAGCACAGGTTGAACAACTGGGAGACAAAGTTAGGGAGGACAGACTGAGATGGTTTGGACATGTCCAGAATAGGGACAGTGGGTATATTGGTAGAAGGATGTGACGCCAAAAATACACTACACACGTTACGGCTCCGCCCCGCTCCGGTCCGACCTCCGCAGCAAATACGCACCCATTATAATCAATGACAGAATTTACACTGGCTCCGCACGGCGGCGGCGAGCTGCGGAGAGCGGACGGCAGTCCGTCAAAATTAGAAATTTTTCTATTTCTGCCGGACGCCGGAGCTGTGCCGGAGTCAACTTTTGAAGATTACGTCGCACCAACAGGAAAAGGAACGAGCACAACTTCCGTATTTACAAAATAAAATCACCACGGGCGGACTTAATCCTAGCTCTATACGGATTTATTTGTACAAAAATGCTTTCAAACTATCATTTATGACTACGCCTACAAACGCAATACAAGAAATAAATAAATAAAGTATTTTATTCTGAAATGTAATACATCACTTCCTGTTGCTCAAACCATGTCCTGTCGCTCATTTACGAGAGAAGATCAAGGCAGCAGTCTCTACTGTTGTTCTCCTTCTTCCACCGAATGAATTGTTTTGTTCTGACTTACTTATTTATCACTTGATTTATCGCGCGATCCCGCAAATCCCGCGCATGCGTCTAGGAGCGGCGCATGCAGGCGGACCTGAGCTGAGCGGAGGTAGTGGAAATTGGAGTTTGAGACGCTCAGCTGCGACCTGCGGAGCGGAGCGGACCGTATGTAGTGTAATTTTGGGGTGAGAAGCACTGCTGCCAGTAAAAGGACAAAGAGGAGATATATGGATGCAGTTAGAGAGGACATGGAGGTAGTTAGTGTGAGGACAGAGGATGCAGAGGACAGAGTTAGACCCCTGAAAAGGGAACAGCTGACAAAAGAAAAAAAATTCCTTGAGAAAATGTATTATTGTGTAAAGTTTTAAAATTCACTGTGTTTTGTCTCCTTTCAGCTGCTCCTTTCATCAGGGGTCACCACAGCGAACTGAGCTGCACTATGACTTGGCAATTATTTATTTATTTAAAAAAAAAGGTATGCTGATATCCTTCATGATGCAACCACGGACTGGGCTGTGATAGCTCGCAACAAAATAGTTAGATTTGATGAGGGTGTTTGGAACTCGTGTAGAACCCTTTTCAGTTTAGTGTTTCCATGATCCTGGAATATCAGGATTTGACAATAGTAATGCCCAGAATGGACTAATTGATAGAGAGGACTCAACATGTGGGTTAAAAGATAAGTGACATTTATTTACAGTGATTGTTATTTGGGATGAATCTGTGGGGGTAAAGATGCACAACGGTAAGTAAATACAGGAATCTAATGTTGCTTCCTTACAGTCTCAGGAGCAGCTGTGGGCATGGAGAGGAGGGTGGAAACTTCCAGTAACGATACAGAGAAGGTGAGTACCGTAGTGGCAGAATGGAACCTTGTTAGACTGACCCAATGCTGTTTGTAGTTTGACACAGATGGTTTCAATCTGGGGTTTCACAGAGGCAAGAAGGTAGACACTCAAGGAACCAGGAGTTTCCACAGGAAGACATCAACAAGCCAGAGCTTCAGGAAACACAAAAGCCCATGTTTGAAATATTTTCTCTGGGTTTAGGTTTGCATGGGCTGTTGGTTGTCACCATGGCTCAGTGTTGAACTGGTCTACAGGAACTTAAAAGCAGTAGACCTCATCAGCACTGGATCAGGAACAGGTGAAAAAGTTTTGCTCCGCCCTGTTACTCAGAAGCTGCAAGAATCAGGGTTGGCAGCAAACAATTCTCTACATGGAATGCTAGCGCTGTGGTTTTGACAGTATTTTAGCAAACTCACTGCAAATTGTGGCTCAAATTGTGGTTAAACCTATGACGCTTTGTGATTTCAAAGTGAATTTTGTGTATTTTCTCATTATCTTGATTATTTTCTCATTATCTTTTTTCATTATCTTGGATGGGGGCCAAGATGGTGTAGAGGCAGGGAAGCCAACTTGGGACCTGAAGGTCCTGGGTTTGATCCCCAGTCATTGCACACCTTGTGGTGTCTCTGAGCAGGATGCCTCATCCCCAGTTGCTCTTTGGGCACTTTCAATAGTTGCCCCCTGCTCCACCTGGTGGTGGATGAGTTAAATGCAGAGAGCCAATTTCACCAATGTATGGGAACATACAATGATGACAATACATACACATTATTATTATTATTATTATTATTATTATTATTATTATTATTATTATTATTATTAAACTGCCTGACAGTTGCAGCTGAGTGAAAGCTTATTTAGGGGCTTCTTTAGTCTAAAAACAAAAAAAATCTAAAAGCAATGTTTCACAAATGCTTGCCCTATAAATGTAAGGGCTTCTCAGTTTACTACTCTTTAACACCAAAAAAATAAAAAACTAGTTTTATTCATTATATCTACATAATTACACATTTAGAAGTAAAGTATGCTTGTGATCTTTAGGAGGCAGATAATTCACCATTTTGCTGTCAATAAAGCAAAAGCTGTAAAGACAGTAAAAAAAAATAAAAGACAGCTCTTTCCATCTCTGCTGCTGCTTTTTCAGTTTAGTCTCATTCAGATGGGTCCAACCCTGTCCAGAGTGGAACAGTTTATCTCAATCTGGTCCAGTTGAGTTGAGAACTGAACAGGTGGTATGTGACAGCAGGTGTGAGCCGACTTCAAAAGAATCCAGCGACAAGAACAGTAAGAGAATGATGAGGAGGGGAAAAAAGGAAAAGACAAACACAGACAAGGAGAAGGATAAATGAGAGGAAGAACAGTGAGAATAGAACGGCAATTAAATTACTGTGGAAAACAGACAAATTGAGTTTAAAAAAAGAGACTGAAGCAAATTAAATGTTATGCATTTGTTCATGGGTGAGTTTGAGAGTGTCAGGTGGGTAAAACCTGAATGTTTTTATTTTAATTTATAAATTACACTTTCTAGGTACCGGTATGTTTGTGTTTCTTTACATATTAAAATTGTACTTTTTTTTATCCAAGCAATGAATCCATACTATAAGTCTGAATTTATCGCATATACTTTTGCACACTCATATATTGTTAATGCTATAGGTGGCCTTCTGCAGATGATGCCAGGTGACTGTGGACATTGTTTAACGAGCCCTGGGACAGGAAGGGAGCGAAGCCAAGGGAGGGAGGGGGCGAGAGTACAGAAGGGGGAGGATAGAGGACAGCGGCAGGGAGAAAAGGAGGGAAAGAAGCATGTGAGTAGAGAAGAGAATTAGAGGAGAGCTACTGTAGAAATGAGGGGTTGTTGAAGAGAGGTTCTGAAGGGGAGGTGATGCAGGATGTAAATCAGACACACGCTGGGAGGAAAATCTACAGAAGGATGATGGAAAGACAAAAAAAAAGTGAACAAAAGGGAGGAGAGTGTAGGACGTCCGGTCACTGAAGGCATGAGAGAGGGGAGAAAGTCACGAGGGAAGGAATCAGAAAAAGGAGAAACATAGGGGAGGTGTATGTGATGTGTAGCCTCAGGACAAGAAAAAAGGGATGGGGAATAAAGAGCAGATGAGTGGGAGGAGACAGAGGAGAAAGGCAAAAGGATAAACCTTCAAAACCAAGGTGAGAAAGACCTGAGCCAGAGGTGAAGGGTACTCTATTCTCTGACCTGTCCTTCCTCCCTCCTCTGCTCCTCTTTTTCTCACCCTCCCGATTACTGCTCTGCTGTGTAGAGTTAGATTACTGGAGAGGAAAATCTCCAAAGTCAGCTCCTTTTAGTTTTTGCTGTTCTTTCCCTTTTTTCTTTCCGTTTTTTTTTTGCATTATGTCATGTTATTCATGCTCATGAAATAGAAAATGTTGCAGACCTTATTCATCCTAATTAAACACATTTTTGCCTCGGTAGTTGCACGTTCCGTCCAAACTGTCTCCTTTAACGCTACAGCTGCGATCAACGTGTGTTCTTTCTGCTGCGCTGTTGATCCATGCTGAGTGGAGATTTCTGAAACATTTGCAATTTTTCTTTTGTGCTTTTCTCAGTTTGATCCAAGAGGGATCTGACACCCAATGGTTTTCTTTTTATTATATAGCAGATCCAATTATGTACTGCACTGTTGCAGGGCTTTCAAAGTGAATCTTCTCAAACAGCTGCTGCAGATCTGCTGCAGCACTAAAGCCAGAGAGATGTGTGTGTGTGTGGTTCTACACTTTTACAAAGCATATCAGCCCTTTGTTCCACTGCTATTCACAGCTCTCCTAACTACTAACTCTGTCAGTAATCGTCATTCAGTCCAGCATGCAGTTGCACGGCATTGTCAAAGACCACTGCATGCTTTTGTGTGTGTATGTACTAATTTGGAATCCATCCACTCTCAAGTGCTCAGAGTGTCTCATATTCTCTTGCTTACGCTGCTCTCCTTTGCCTCAGAGCTTCAAGTCTGTTCATTTAATTCGTGAAAATAAGCTGTCACTCAGTCCATCAACCAGCGTTTCTGCATGTGTGCGGTTTTGCTTGGGACTTGTGCTTGCAAGATGGAATGTTGCTGCACATGCACGCTCACAGGTTTGTATATACAAATATACATATAAGCATTGTGTGTGCCGGCGTGTGTGTAAAGCTGTCAATTTGTCCAGCCCGACTCCATCCAAAAAGATAGACAGCCCATTGAGGCGTATGCTGCAGAGAAAAATAACAACTCCAGCTGACAAACACACTTTAGTCAGCGTGCAAACACACACCTCGAGACAGAGGAGACAAGGTTACGCATTTGTATAGCTTACTTTTTACATTTAGTGTATATTTCCTGTGTTCAACTGAGTCTCTGGTTTGTTTTATTGCTGTTAACTGAAAGTATTGATTAATGCTGAGTTAAATGGGATACAGACCTCTCCCATAGGAGTAGACTGTAGCTGCATTAGCATGAAAGACCCTGGACCACATTCAGCTGCAGAACACTGCACTTAGTGAACAGTAACATTGTCTTTTCTGCTTCTTGTATTGCAGAGATCATCTAATGTCACACAGTGTGTTCTTCTGTGTTTAACAACAGCAGAGTGAAATGTAAAGTTCAAGAACAAATGTGTTTTCTTTCCAAATAATATACAGCATAATTTTATTTTGTTTTCATAATGTTTATTTAAAAAAAAGTGCATACATTTTTCATTTCAATTCCAGATATTCAGAAGGGAAGTTTCCCATCGCAAATAGCTTTCTATTGGTTGTCAGTAGTATTCTGACATGTAGTCTGTTAGTCTGCACTGATCAGATATTTTTTAAACATTGTCCTATTTTTTGTTCATACATGCTAACAAAAAACCTTTAATGATCATGCTACATCACTGGGAGGAGAGAAGATTCACATCAATAAAGTCAAAATACAATAAATAAATAAATAAATAAAATAAATAAACTTTGTATCTTGGCAAAAAATATTTTTTATAGTTTCCTTCACTTTAAAAATTATTTCAGCACAGGATCAAATAAGAATTGTTTCATTGATGTTGAGCTGCTCTTGTTTTGAGTTTTGAATTTATTTTCATCTACCCTTGCTTTTTATCTGTTTCTTATGGATTGAGTTAACAATCAAGTCCCGCATATCAATTAATAAAACATATTTGAATTTATATTTATTGCATTATTTTGGCACCAGTAATTGTGCAGATGGTTTTTACTGTGTAGATAGTTGCTTCTGAAAAGCTGCATACTGTATATACAAATGTGCATGGCTCCAGAAAATTGAATATTAGAAAAACATGATTTTTTATTTAATTTTTTTCACCTTGAACTTTGTATGTGTACGAGTAGGGCAAGCATACAAGAAAATGTGAATTTTTGAAAAATAGCCAGAGTATTGTGCCTTAATTTACAGTTAAGCTCTTATTTTTATTTATTTATTTGTGACCAAAACCTTCATCTTTACATGTAAAATACTTCAGTTGTTAGCCTTTTAGATCGAAATAAAACTTGATAATTTATAGCAGGTGCGTCCAGCGCAGTTTTTGCATGAAGCATTCCCAGGCAGACAGGACAGGCCTTGTGGGTGTTCGTCGCCGCGAGACAAAAACCACATCCACTTGGGCAGGCGCACGAGGTGGGGCTCGCCGCCGTGGTGGTCTTCCTGGGAAGTTTCGCTTTCCGCTTTCCCTTCTCCGGAGCCATTCTGTCCGAGACGAGGCGAGCGAGTCCTTCCAGAATTCTTTTTCTTCTTTCTTTAGACGTCTCCTCCGTTTTGTTGCTTTCGCTGGCCAGCCCGTTAGCTTGACGTAGCAAGGCAGCCTCCCTTTTTTTTATGGCGTAGTTAGCGCCGTCGCGAAGCAATCTGTAGAGAGAGGAGAGAAAACTTCGGGGTTAGGTGGAAAAATGCTGGACTAGGCTTGCTAGTCCAACAGTATGCAGGAAATAATTCTCTGTGCGCTCTGTGTAGGGAGCGAGCTCACCTCGAATGAGCGATGAAAGCACCAGAGAAGTCCCGCGAAGAGGTAGCTCAGGTTTAAGCGAGGTGAAGGGCAAAAAAGAGGAAGATGGAGGGGCGCACGCCGCTTAACTAGAAGTCCCAGAGAAGGGTCATTCAACATTTCTACCTTTGGAACCCAGAGACGGGTCGAGTGACCCGAAGGATTTTAGCTAACATCCTATAATGAGCTGTTAACAGGCGCTTTTGTTTTGTAAATAAGGCCATTACTGGCGCACCACAGGAGGGGGCACACTAATTTGACTAAGGCTGCGCTTTTTTGCGCAAGTGAACTTGGCTTCTAAATCCCCCGGTCCCTTTCAGTGGGCTACATATGTTGGTCCGTCACTTGACCTCAGGTCATGTGACCTATGTCGGTCCGTCAGTTTACCTCAGGTCATGTGACCTGTGTCGGTCCGTCAGTTGACTTCATGTCGTGTGACCTGTGTCGTTTTGTCAGTTGACCTCAGGTCATAAGACCTGTGTTGGTCCGTCACTTGACCTCAGGTCCTGTGACCTGTGTCGGTCCGTCAGTTGACCTCAGGTCATGTGACCTGTGTCGGTCCGTCAGTTGACTTCATGTCATGTGACCTGTGTCGTTGTGTCAGTTGACCTCAGGTCATGTGACCTGTGTTGGTACGTCAGTTGACCTCATGCCGTGTGACCTGTGTCGGTCTGTCAGTTGACTTCATGTCGTGTGACCTGTGTTGGTCTGTCACTTGACCTCAGGTCATGTGACCTGTGTTGGTCCGTCACTTGACCTCAGGTCATGTGACCTTTGTCGGTCCGTCAGTTGACCTCATGTCATGTGACCTGTGTCGGTCCGTCAGTTGACCTCATGTCGTGTGACCTATGTCGGTCCGTCAGTTGACTTCATGTCATGTGACCTGTGTCTGTCCGTCAGGTGACGGACAACAATAGGTCAAGCATGTTTTAGAACACAGCAATGGGCCACCTGCATGTGCCGGCACGCACCGTATATACATGCGCCAAGGACAAGGAGAGAGACAGTACTTGTAAGCAAAATAATTTATTTGACAGAACATCAAAGTTACAGGATAGTCAGCACAGCAGAATAAGACAATTTTATGCATAAAATTGTTCTGGAGCAGACAAAGCTTTCCGTTCAGTGGATGTCCCAAAATGTTCAACTGTGAGATAACTTCAGGGTCTGTTATGTGTGAATTCAGGTCAGGGCCTCTCTTCTGACTAAGGGGGGAAGTGCAAGCAGAGTCTTACTTACCTGGTGGAAACATTGGAATGCAGTTTGTGCAGTCTGGTGTGGTGGGGGTGTCTGAGTTGTGTGCACGCATATTTATAACAAAAGGCAGTTAATGGCCCACTAATGTGGACCCACTAATGGCCCACTAATGGTTGGTTTGGACTAAGGGTCTTTTGACCCTCTTTCAGGACTTCTGGGGGGAGGTCGAAAATCTTGGGACTTCTAGTGTTTTAAGTAACCAGATGGCGGGGCCTCTGGCGCGGCGGTGACGCCCCTAGCCGTAAAGGCGTGAGTATATTCCTTCAGGTAATCACGCGGGGGCGCAATTCCCATAGCAAGTATGTTTCACCGAGAGAACATGACTGAAAGGGAACTATAAATCCATGTTGGCCAACGCGTCGGGGGTGTCACCCCATTCGACCCACGTGCTGTCGTGTAGAGCCATACTCTCCAACTCTGGTGTGGGGATGAGAGGCTCCGTGGTGTCTGCGTCCGTGGATGTGGCCGAGGTCCCCATGGCTTTGGCGACAAGGTCGACCCGATGTCGCAGCACCGCATCCATCATGATGCTGCAGTGTGGGCAAAAGGACCACCTGACTGTCGAATTCGACACCCGGGGTATGATGAACGACGACGAGTTATCGATCTCTGCCTCTGTGAATTTTCAATGGAGGAGGCGGACGTAGAGGTGGAGGATCAGGGTGACGCACTCGCCCAGACCCCCCTACCCGAGCTCCCGGACACGGACTCTTCCATCCCTGCTCTGTTTGAACTGTGCCACAGAGCAGCGGACGCACTACAAGTGCCTTGGCCCGAACCCCCTCCTCGCCAACAGGTTACGAGGCTTGCGGGAAATTACTTTTATTCGATGCAGCAAGCTGCCACGAGACAGAGGATGCCTGTGTTCCCAGACTTTCTCACGGAACTGACACGCACCTGCACTCACCCACGAGCCCCTATGCTTCTTTCCCTCTCACAATTTCTGGACGTGGATGGGATGGACGAGGTGGGCTTAGCTAACATGCCTCAAATCGAGGACACTCTGGCGTCTCACCTGGCCCCAAATTCTTCAGGAACAAAACCAACTCTCCCCAGCAGGGCCTACCGGGCCTCGGCGTCTCTCCTCGAGAAATGCTACAGGGCTCAGGCACTCGCGGCGCGCGCCATGAACGCGTCTGCGCTGATGCAAGCCTACCTGGCAGAAAAGCTGCAGCAGCTTCAAGTGGCAACGGACAAGCAGGCAGCTGCCGAATTGCTGGAGGAAGCCTGCAGAGCAGCTGACTTCGTGCCCCGAATGATGGGGACTGCTGCGGTTGCTCAGGGCAGAGGGATGGCAGAGGTCGTCATTGCGACCTGCCATCTCTGGATGACACTGACGGACTTACCCGAGGGACAAAAGGTGCCTTTTCTCCATCACTCGATACAGCTGGAGGGGCTGTTTGGAAAAGCTTTGGAACGGATTCAGACGAAACTGGACCAAAGATGCAAACAGGCAGAGGCTCTCCGGGTGGGGATCCCCTGTAGAAGCTTTGCCCCCCCCCACAAGAGAAAATGCGGGGGGAAGACCTGCCCAGTCCAGGCACCACTCGATGACGCGTGCCCCACCGCAAAAGCGGACAACGTACGAGGAGGAGCTCAGGCAGAGACCCCCTTCGGGCCCTCCTCGTAACGAGCACGCCTGGAGCAAAAACAGGTTTGTCCCTTGCCAAATGTCCAAACACAGGGCCTCTTCGGCGAGTTGCGACGACAGACAGAAACGGGCCTGATGAACCAAGCTCACGTTTTCATATTACACGGTCACCCGCCCACGTGGCAACGGGAATGATCCGCCTAAACCCAGACTTTATTTGTAACACAGTACAAAAAGCTGGTTTATTTTCAACATGCACCAATCATGCCCTCTCTGGTGTGAGTGACTTAAAATAATATACGTCATGTCACGTAAGCACAAATAAAATCATGAAACAGCAATTCTCTGTTTTAATGACTCCAAAAAACCCAACAACAACACACAACTTTTCCCAGCATAGCAGGTCCTTCGGACCCGCATGCCGTCATAAAGGGAGGTTTTTTTTCTCCCCCCTCCCTCACGTTCCACGGGGTATTAGAATATTTAATAAGCTCCGGCAGATTGCCTCTGTTTCATCTGCGGTGAGCAGACACAGTGGCGTCTGTAAACACCCTCCTTGCCCCTTACAGAGGCAGGTGAGGAGGGTCACGTGTTTAGGCTCTCGCCCCATATCAAAGGCGAGACAGCCAATACACCAAACAGACGGGCATGTGACGTGGCCGCAGCTCAAGGAGCCGAGTCGACAACGTCTCTCGACGGGGGGGCTGCTTCAGGCGCCCTCATACAGCTTAAAGCTTCACACCTTCACGGAAGCTGTGTTCAGCTGGCTGTAGACAAAAACAAGTCTGAACGTAATCAGATTCCTCTTCCTGTTGTACGAAGGGAACTGCACTCTTTATCACCAAGACTGAAAGGAACCCCCCCACACCTTTTGTGTGGCGGATGCTCCTTTGTTGTTAACGAGAGACACGCAAAACCCATGCAGCAGTCAGGCAGCACGTGACCTGCCTCTACGTGCTGATCCAAAACTGTCTTTAAAATTAATTCAGGATCCGGTCAGTTTGCCTGGCACCAGAGCTTCATTGAAGCCAAGGGCCAATGGTCGAGGCCACTCCACTAAAAGGACTGGAGTAAGGAGGTCTGCTCGCCTACGTGGCCTACAGCCCCATAATTTGGAGGAGGATAAGAATAATTCTCCTCCAAAACTGTCTAATGGTGATGACAGGTTGTACCCGTCCTCAATTATCCCTGAGCAGGACAACTCAGGGACAAGCTGCCTCCTCTCAAACCTGGTGGACAACCAGGGGCTGTTGGCCTCTGGTTCACCAGAGGAGGCGCTGCGGCCACCCAGGCCAAAAACTGCCAGAAGTCTCAGTTTGTCGGCTGAAAGAAACAGGCTGATGGCGGCAGGCCTGCCGGAAAACGTGGTATTAACCATCTAGAATGCTCGTGCAGGCAGGGTCAACACAATCTTTATACGCTCAAAAATGGCGTATCTTCGAGGCCTAGTGCTCAGAAAGAAATATTGTTTCTTATGCATGCAACCTGGTCAAAATCTTGACCTTCCTCCAGGATCTATTGGAGAAGGGTCATTCTCATTCAACGATTAAAGTCTTCCTTTCAGCTATTTCTGCTTGTCATGAAGGCTGGGGAAACAGGACACCTAGAGCACACCCAATCATAATAAGATTTATGAAGGGTGTCCTTCGATCTAAACCACCCAATAGGATCCTGACTCCTGGTTGGGACCTCGGTTTGGTCTTGGGGACTCTATGCGACCCCCCATTCGAGCCATTGAGTGAGACTACGGTAGATCTACTATCTTATAAAACGGCCTTACTCCTGGCACTTTGCTCGGCGAAACGCATGGGTGACCTCCATGTATTATCTGTGCATCCAATGTGTACCAGATTCGCCCCAGACGGGTCAAAGGTCACACTGAGGCCTAATACCCCATACACTCCCAAGGTCTGAATCTTGAACTATAGGAGTCTAGACTTTGACCTTTCCTCTTTTCCACCTGCCTCTGTCCTGAACCAGGATAAGGAAAGGCTACAGACTCTCTGTCCAGTGAGGGTTTTACGCACCTACATGCAGAGAACAGCCGAATGGAGAAGAACAAACCAACTGTTGTCTGCTTTGTAGCACCTGCTACCGGGAGAGCCCTATCAAAACAACGCCTCTCACACTGGGTGACTGAGGCCATTAAGAGGGCCTACAGTAGTAAAGGTCAGCAGGCACCCTCTGGAGTGCACGCTCACTCCACGAGGGGCCTTGCCACTTCCTGGTCATTGTTCAAGGGTATACCAGTTGCAGACATCTGCGCTACTGCGAATTGGAGCTCCTTGAATACTTTGCAAGGCATTACAGTTTGGATGTTACTGCAGGTGACGTCACTCAGGCTGTTCTTTCTAACATTCAGTAGAAAGTAGCCTTGGGATGCCTACTGATCAGAGGCAGACGTTCACCCTAGCATGCATTTTACTGAGCATTTCAAGGGCGTGAATGGATTACGTTCCCATAGCAAGTATGTTGCACCGAGAGAACATGACTGAAAGGGAACTGAAAGTTATGCACCATAACTCATGTTCCCTGAAGGAAGGGAACGAGGTGCAACATAACTGGCCCTTTTCAATGCTGAAAGCTCGGTGAAGTGCACTCTTCAAGAGGAAGATGGAGGGGCGCACGCCGCTTAAGTAACCAGAGGGCGGGGCCTCTGGCGCGGCGGTGACGCCCCTAGCCGTAAAGGCGTGAGTATATTCCTTCAGGTAATCGCGTGCGGGGGCGCAATTCCCATAGCAAGTATGTTGCACCTCGTTCCCTTCCTTCAGGGAACATGAGTTATGGTGCATAACTTTCAGGTTTTTTTCCTTTAAAAAATTGTACATAATTTTTTCTTACACCACTAGTACTGACTAAGCAAGACATAATGAGCACATTGACATTTGATGCCCTGTGTCTTCTTTAGTTAAATGAAAGGTATGCTACATTTGATGCCCTGTGTCTTCTTTAGTTAAATGAAAGGTATGCTAAAGCAGTGGACTGAACATGAAGGCCAAAGATCATACATTCAATTTCCTTCAGAGCATCAAAGAAAATGTAGCCTCAAGTGTTAAGTTTCACTCTGCATCTGCAGCATGGAAACATTTTCAGAACACATACATGGTGCATGAGAGGATAATCAAGGTCTAATACACACATTTATCACACATGATTATTTGTTCTGTTCATTACATCATTATATGAAAAGAAAGAAACATCAAGTCAAGGTCGATGTACGTTTCCAATCACCTGTAACATGTTCAGTGAGGTGCAGGAGCACACTGTGTAGTGATGACATTGTACTCATTATGTTGCACTACCCTTTGTGTAGTATGGCAATTATTTAGTCATTAACATTTAACATACTGTAATAATAAGAAATTCTTGGGATAAACTTAAAGCGAGCTGTCATCAAAGCCAACTAAACCCCATCAATTTCTGTAAAAGACTGCATGTAGATATAAATCTTGGAGAGCTGTTTGGTCATATGGAACCACTGCAGTCTTCTCATTAGTGGCATCAAGATCAGAAAAATCTAATCAAGTGAAAACATGTTCAGTGAAACACAGCCACAGAAGCTGTGATGCATGTTTGTGAAAAAAAAAAAATGTAATCAATAAAAACAATCTGAAAACATCTAACCAATATCATAGCAAACCATGACTATTAGAGTGGGGCCTTTCACTTAGAAGCATTTGCATCCATGCTATCTGCACATAACAAAAAAAGATGTGCTAATACACAACTTTTTAGGAAGATGACTTGAGAAAGTGAAATGACTTGAGAAAGCTTATCGGATGATGAGCGAAACGTCTTGTTTGTTACAAATAAAGTCCAGTTGTTCTGTATTGAACGCCTTTTTTGATTTTATCATGTCCTGGACGACTGAGAATCTACACCAGCAGGAGGATGACTTGTTTTCATGATGCATTCAGGTACAACGTGTAATTTCAATAATCCACACTGGAATTTTAAGAGTAAACAGAACTTAATATTTTTTTAATGACATCATGTAATGAAACAAAAGTACAACTGTATTATTGGAAATGGTCAATGTACGCCTAAATAGAACATTTTACACTTGTATTTTAATTTTTGAGTACAGCTTGTATGTTCACGGGGATAAAATGAAGTCAGACCCTAAAATAAATAAACACATCTTCTCTTTATGCACAGGTTCACAATGTAAACTACAAAATAGCAACTTATTAAATAAAGCAGCATCTGTAACGTGCAGGTGATGTGCACAGTGCACACAGCTTTGTGTGCTCTGCCTCTTGTCTTACTGGTCTTCATTGAAGTAGTCTAACTAACCATGTTCTGCCTTTCTCTCTCTTTCTGCTTATTAAAAAAAAGTCTGATATGAAACTAACAAAACAACACATTAAATTATTTACAGTAGTCCCTCATTTATCGCGAGAGTTCCGTACCCTGAAGACCTGTGATAAGTGAAAAACCATGAAGTAGGGATAGTACAAGTAGTGAGTAGTAGTGTCGCGGCCTTCTAAGTTCCAAACCCAAATTTTTCAAGAAAGGTCATGGGTGGCAACAGGTGGAGAGTTTCTTCAACGCACTTCTGACTTCATTGAAAAATATAATCTGTTTATTTTCAGCAAAAATATGGACAAAACAACAACTAAAAATCTCTTATAACTTAGATGAAAACAAAAATTAACAATCTGATCTTACAAGTTCAAAAGGTGGTCAAAAAATCATTTGAAAACCTCTCGTCATCACACCAGACATTTGACAAACAAAAGACCGCTCCACCACACACCAGGGAGTGTTCTTAATCTCTTTAATTACCGGACAGGTCCAAAATCTACCAAAGTAATCTAAAAAATTTCATATATAAAAATTAATTACAGATTTTGATTCCAAGTTAACTAAAGTATATTCTAACTGCCCAAGGAGAAAGACTAAATTGTTAGAACTTATGTTTCCAAAAATTCTACATAAATTGCCACAACAAGTAGTTTTTTATATATATATATATATATATACAGCAACCCCTCGAGTTACGTCAGGGATAGGGACCTACGTGTGTGACTTAGGTCGATTTTGTCGTACCTCGCGGACCAAAAACACATGCCTATCGTAGGTCCGCGTTTCTGACATAGGTCGCGGTTATACCGCTAACGGAGCGCCGCACACATATTTAATGGCATGAGACTGAACAAGCAGACATACTAAGGCCATAAACACGCACAGAACTGCACAATAAATAAAAAATATAATGTCTTACTTTGAGCCGGTGGCCCCGACTGCCAGGCGGACATTTGCGGCGAGCTCCCGGCCGCAGATGGATCCTCCGCGGCATGTCGGCTCGGTGTCTTCGCCTGTGTTAGCTGCTTTGTTAGCTGCTGTCGTTAGCATGTCGGGCGGCGTTGTGGCCGCCGATCGCGGGGCGATCCGCGGCTGCTCCTCCGGACCTGAGACGTCCACAGAGTTGACCGAGTGTTTCCAGCTCATTTATCCGTATGAGGCAACCCTGATCGGGCACACGGAGCCAGCTGACAGTAGCCTCCGGAGCTCCATTGACCGCAGTACAGTTGTAAAATGGCAACCGGAAGTGGCGAGCGGAAACCGGAAGTTGCGTAAATACGATTAATTTCTTATCAAAACGTAAAATTAATAATTATACTTTATTTATAAAGCCATTTAAAACAACCACAGCTGCAACAAAGTGCTATACACATGAAATTAATAACTTTTAAACACAAAAAAAAAAAAAAAAAAAAAATTTTTTTTTTTTTTTAATCATATTTTTATTAAATATGATAAAATCGTAAGTCTGAGTTGCCGTAGGTCGCAGGTGTCGTACCTCGAGGGTTTGTATATATATATATATATATATATATATATATATATATATATATATATATATATATATAATATAGGTGTGTGTGTGTTCATAAATGAACCCTAATGTTTGTATACTGTACTTTTACTTTCAGATGGGCTTGATGAGAGTGTGGAGCTGCTCAACACCACCAGTCACATGCAGCATGACTGTTGGAATGTGGATTGACATAATGTCAGAACAAACCAACAACCTTATTCTATGGTTGCCAAGTGAAACAATTAAAGCAACATGTTTTGCAGAAAGCTAAAAACTTGGACTCCAGAAGTGAATCATACATGCAAATAACACTGTGAAATATTTATTGGCTGTTTCTCCCTCTGGAATAATCCAGATGCTTATGGTGGTAAATGCAGTGACAGGTATATAACACAGAACTCTGGGTTTCTGGACTATCTGCGTGCTGGAGATGAGGTGATGGGTGATCGTGGTTTCACAGTGAGGGACCTGCTGCAAGAGCTATGGTGTCAATGTAATCGTTCCAGCATTCACACGCAAAGGATGCCAGCTTATTTCAAGTGAGAAGTGAGAAGGCATTACCGGTAAATGGAAACATTTTTCTCAAACATGTACAGTACTGGTGTACGGTACTTGCTGTAAACGTAACACAACTCTTAACATGTTTTTTTAAAGGATGCAATGTTAACTATATTACATTAGAAAAGTATTTGCTAAAATGGTTCATTTGTTATTTACAATAGTTGACTGTTAACCTTCTTACAAGGTTAGTTTTTTTGTGTGCACTATATCAGTTATAGTCTGGTCCAGAGGACCAGACTTAGCTTTTTTAGATTTTTTCTACCTGGATTATTGAGCATGCATCGGAGTATATCAGTTAATTTTGGACTAAACTACTGTTTCTATCTAAATGTCACTTTTTTCATTATCAGGTTTTTAAATATACCGTTCCCTGTCTATTTCATTATTTGTTTTCGTTTATTGTATTTTTTAGAGATCCAGGTATTTTGGGCAGAGATGAATTTTCTTTGCAATAAACTACTGTTTGTTTCTATCTAAATGTCACTTTTTTCATTATCAAGTTTTTAAAGATCGTTTCCTGTCTATTTCATTATTTGTTTTCATTTACTGTATTTTATTAAAAGTTCTCAAGGTGCTTCATTTGTGAATCAGTAAAGTATTTGTCAAAAGAAATGTCAAGCTCCAGGTGCTCAGTTGGTGTCCAGGACAACTAGGAATGGAGAGAGATGTGACAGCCTGTCAGTCTTAATTACTTTTGACGTGGACACCTTGCCCAGTAGAGTCTTCATGGGGTACATGTCTTATGAAGTTAAGCTGTACGTTCCTCCTCAATTGCGTTGTTTTAAGTGTCAACGTTTTGGTCATGTTGCGGCAATTTGTAGAGGGAAGCAGCGGTGTGGTAGATGCGGTGGTGAACATGAGTATGGGAAGTGTGGGGCTGACGCCCCGGTTAAATGTTGTAACTGTGGAGGTGACCACACGGCTGCTTATCGTGGCTGTGCGGTTAGCAAAAGGGCTGAGGAGATCCGTGAGGTGAAACTTGTTCAGGGAATTACCTACGCTGAAGCTGCTAAAAGAATCCCGATTGTACCGGTGAGACCTGTACCGCTTGTGACCCCAGTCGTAGTCCCGCAGCCTTGTGTTGGATGCACTTCGCTTCTGTTGAATAATATAATCTTTTTATGTTATATTTTATTAGAATGAGACGTTCTCACATGTGTAATGTATAATATTTGTAATATAATATAGAATATCTCTCTATGGAGGCTGCAGTCACAATAAACGTCATTGAGTTCAGAATGTGTGCACAAAAACCACCAGAGACTGTTATCTTGCTGAGAGCAGACCACTTGCAGAGGGGCCATTTGAGACCACACCCAGAAGCCTCGGCCGTCCGAAGAAGACGTCTTCACGATAAGAAATTCCAGTGTAACTGATAACGCTATATTTAAACAAGCTAAGACAATTTGTGATTTAGACGCGCTCGTGATGAATGCATGTGAGACGTCTCCCTTTCAGCGCTGTAAGGTAAAATAAATGTGTCTGAATTCAGAATCACTTCTCGGGTTGTCTGTTTGACTCTGTTCTGCTGTCAATATGTGCACAAGATCTTGGTTGAGAAAGGTAAAAGGTGTCTTGAAGGAAAAGTTAGATTACCTCAACAATTTGGTGGAGGATGCGGGCACATAGTTGACTGGAGGACAGAGTAATTTTTAAATGTGGATCCATCTGAAACTGTCTCTGCACGATCACACACGCCGGCACAAAGAAAAAAAAAAAAAGAGGAACTTTCCTCACTGTGTGGAAGTGCAGTGTCAGTTTTTTGCCTAAGATTAACAGCCTGGATGGTGGAAGTGATTGGTTGTTTTAAGAAGTTGATGTTTGAACCGGTATAAAGAGAAATTGTTTTGAAAAAATAGTTTTTGTGAGTCAGCAGCAGGTCGGGGACCTGCAAGTCGGGATTTATGGCCTCCCCCACTCTTTAATGGACGCATGAAGAGATGATGGCTGGGTTTTTCTTGAGTTTCCCCGTGAAAGTGACTATTCACGAATAAGAACAAGACGCTGACTACAATTTAGAAATAAGAGAGAAAGCGCCAAGTCCCTCAAAGACCCTAAACATGGTGATGAGAGGACTAAGATTGGAACAACGTTGTCTCTTAAATTAAGAGTTAATTGTCTACACTAGTGGTCGTGTTTATTTGTGATCCTGGTTTCTTGTTTGTTGGTGGCGTGGGCCGGACAACAAGGTGATTCAGGTCCGTTTGTTCTGTTGGTTTGAGCATAACTGAGCGTCCACTGCTGTGTGGACTTAACAGTTGTGTGAGAAGCTGAAATTCATGTTTATGTTTTGTTTGTGATTCAGATGTCTGTTTGTCTTGTCGAGATTTTAAACTTTAGAGAGAATTGTGGCACTCCAGATAAGCGAACAGCTGTGTGTGTGTGACTGTTCCTGCATGTAAAAAAAAAAAACAGCTGTTTTGTGTGAGTGAAGGGCTGCTAGGGTGAGATAATGCTTACGCTTCGAGTGTGTGTGTGCAAGTATATAAGTGCATGTATAACAGAGGAGTTTGAGCTGACTTTGTGGTTTTGGCAGGTACAGATCACAAAGCTGGTAAGTAAGGTATATTTAATGTTCATGAGAAGCAATCTGAAATCTGAAACTAGCAGAAATAAGCCCAAAGAAGCATAATCTGAAATATCTGAAACAATCTGAAAATTTAAAACACCTGAAATAAGGAGAAAATAAAGTGGAAATTATCTGAAAAAGCTTTAATTGGCCAAAACCAGCTGAACAATAGCTAAAAACAAGAGCATGGTCTTGCTAAATTAGGCTGAAAAAGTTGGATTAAAAATGTAGAATTAGCTGAAAAAGGCTATATACAGAAATTCGTAAGTTAAATACCTTTTAATACCATCACAATATTTTTAATGCCATCACAACACTGAGCTGTAACCGTGGTAGCCAACTTTTATACTTTAGTTCAGAGCAACTAATTGTAAAGTAATAGATTACTGAGACTTTCTTCCTAAACTTTGGTAGTAAATGTAGTTTTATAAAATTCTGGATACATCAATTTGCTTCTTGCCTCAATAAAAGCACTGGCCTACTTGTTATTTAAAGCTAACCCAAGAGAAAAAGTTATTTAATTGTTCCCATACATAACATATCTCTAATAAAATAAAAAGTAAACTTGAAAAAAAAAACTGTTTAATTAAAAGGATCTGAAGACATGCACAATTCAAAAACAGAGGGAGGAAAATAATAACTACTGTATTTTTTAGCCTGTATGACATATTTATGGATTCTTGTTTCCCCCATATTTATAGACTATTTTGACTGAAACTCTTCACCAGCTATCAATGACGCAATCAGCCTGCCATATGATCTCCCCTTCATTCTGCTCTGCTTAGAACTGTCAAAACAGCTGCGTTCCTTCTTCCTGGTTCTCTGCGCGTTCACGAAACACCAAGGCAGCAAAACTACTTTTTAAAATAAAGCTGACGTGACGTTTATTACCTTTTAATAATTTTTAATGGCTGTACTTTGTGTTGATTTTATTTACTACCTTTTATTACCTCTTACAACCCTGCAGATACCCTGTGAAATTAGCATAAAACAGCTGAATAAAGCTCAAAAGAGCACAAAGCAGTTGAAGAAACAGCTGAAATTAGCTGAAAGTAGCTGAATTAATGAAAAAGTGTACAAGGAAGGTGAAGGTTTAAACTTTATTAAAAACTTAGTAACTTAATTAAACACTATAAATATGGTGCCTGGATAACACATCTCAAACAAATTAGCAAACATCTCTTTTAAAATCTGACAATAGTTTCGGTTTCTATAAGTTTAACTAAGATGCAAAAACGTTGACACTTCTAAAATAAAGAAAATTAAAATGTATTCTTGTCAAAGAAACTTTTTAACTACACTTTAAATTGAAACACTCAGTTTAAATTAATCCTATAAACTATCATACATAAGAAATGTTTTTAAATGTTGAGAGCTGTTTGAACTTATGTAAATATCCATCAATATTAAAAAGATGTCACTGGTATAGCTTAGCCACACACACCAAAACAGTTAACCCTTCGGAAAACAAAAACAAAACAAACAAACAAAAATATATATA
>JBBPBX010001225.1:0-32331 GCA_038048925.1 Garcialebias charrua | reverse complement strand
TGACAGCAACAACTTAACATAGGAAACAGTAAGACTGAAAGTACTGCCACTTAACAGAAGAACATAGATGCTTACAAGACAATGAATGTTCTGCACAGATTAATCTAGCATTATACCTGAATCAACAACTTTTTCAGCAAGAAAAATAAATAAATTAAAGGACTATAATCTTATTTCTCACCAGAACAGCAACCACTCAGTTTTTAGAAGATGAATGTAGTTTTTTTTTTTTAGACGTCAGCCATGGCCAAACTATTCAAATTTGAAGAATCCTTATTCAACTTCAATAAAAGCTTGTTTTCAAAGTTGTGTGAATCCATTCTTCCCCTTCTTGGGCTGAAGATCAATCCAGCTACACTGAAAAGCCTTTCACAGGCAGTGGAGGCTGGTAGGTAGGGCAATGTTTGCCCCTTTTCCACCGGTCGGCTCGGGTCGGATGTTACGTCATATGTGCGTCGCAGAGACCCCCTTTCATCCTTTTCCACCGGATATTCCGTGCTGAGCCGCGCCAGATTTCTTGAGATTTTCGGGCTGGTTTCAGAGGGGTACTGAAGCGAGCTCACCCGCTCCGGAAGGAGGGAGGAGGAGACTCGAGCTGTTTTCACGGAAGTGAGGGAAGCGATCACGGCAGGACTTTACATGAATAACACGGTAAAAACAATTATTATTTTTTAAATTTATAGCAAAGATGGGTCTTCAGCTGAACGTGTCCTTAAAGCTACCATATGTAACTTTTCTAACAATATATTTTTAACATATTTCTTCACTCTGTCACTAGATTGATGTTAGAGAGGTAATCTCTGAAAAAAACTAAAAAAAAATATTGTCCCCTTGCTTCTCCAGGTGGTAAATAAGCATTTCTAAAAAGAAAAAGTGACCCGCCATTTTCCAGCCAATAAAAACAAAGTTTGTAACCAGCCAATAAAAACAGAGCTTGAATTTGAATCAGCCAATAAAAACAGAGCTTGAATTTGAATTTCAACAGACCACAAGGGGGCAGAGCCATATATGGCTCTGAGGGGGAGGGATCAGAATGCTTTGCTTGTTGAAATTTTTTCTAAGTGCTGCAGTTCTACAGAAACTGCAGACTGAACCTTTAATAAAATCACGTATTGCTCAAAACTGCAGGATTTTAAAAAGTAGGTTCGCCACGAGCAACACGCGGCGCGCGGGCGGCTTTATGTCTTTAAATGTAGCTCAATGAACAGATATAAAATATATTTCATAGCTGACTTTATAGTACGAGGGCTCCTGAGCTCAACCACGCTTTAATATTGTCACGTAGTGGTCAAATCTGCTGCATTTAAAGTAGTTTCGCTTTGACTTCTTCCAAAACTGTGCTTGCACAACGAAAATAAATTATAAAAATTCGAATTTTATTTCAAATAACTCCAACAGGATACATTTAGTATATGAACATGTTGTGATCACACTATATTTTTTTGAAAAATATCAGCTATGTGGTTTTTGATAGAATTGATAATATGTGATACAAAGTACAAGGGAGAAAATTAATGGAGGTAGCTTGACACATTTATGTCTATAACACATTGAATTTTATTTCAAATAACTCCAACAGGATACATTTAGTATATGAACATGTTGTGATCACACTGTGTTGTTTAAAAAAAAAAAAACAGTTTCTGGACTAAATTAATCACATTTTTCTTTTACAGTCAACAGAAGAAAATCACCAGAATTCAACAACCTGTGTCATCTTCTGGAGGAAGACGTGAGACACCAGATGGAAATTTGTTACTTCTGTTTGTCACTTCAAACTTTTCCTATTAAACGTTATATTTTCTTAAGTGGTGTCCTCGAACATTCAATTTCCTAAACTTATTTTATAATGTGAAGTGTGTATTGTGTTTAAATCCATACTGGAAGTTAAGAGAACTTTCCATTTGCATTTGACCTTTAAAGAATCATAAGATAAAGATTATTAGAATCTGCTCAACTGTTATTACGTTATAAATTATTTGGTTCTAGGATGAAGTCATACAAAAAAAGTCAAAAATTAAAAGTGGCCAAAGTCCTTTGGACAGTTTAAAGTTAAAGAATTCACAGACCATCCATCTACCATCTACCACCCAGCAGCAACTTTACCAGGGAGACACTGGCAGTTTCAAAGATCACAGTGTGATGTTTTAAATCAACTTTATTTATAAAGCACATTTTAAAAACCACAGGGTCAACCAAAGTGCTGTACAATAACATAAAAGACAAGTTAATTAAAAACTATAAAAAGCATACAAAAATAAATACATATACCAGTCTTACTGCAGGTGTGTTAACATGCCATAAAAGATAAGATCACGTGTTAAAAGCCAAGGAATAAATGTGTGTTTTTAAATAAGATTTAAAAAGTTTTGAGGACTGTCAGCAGCAACTGCTCAGCTGATCTGAGATCGGGGAGGGCAGGAAGGTTGAAGCAGCTCAGATAAATATGGTTTTGCAACTTTATCAAGCACCTTGTGCATAACTAAATAATAAAATATGCTTTAATACATCTTTATTGTAAAAATACTAAATTGGAAAATACATGGGTTTAAAGAAGGCAACAAGGTAGGATTATGAATTGGGTTTAAAGATTACAGCTCATGAGGTACTCATTATAGCATGACATCTCTTTCACAACATTCTGTCAAAGCCTTTATTGTGTTCTTCTTCTAGTGGTGGCTAGTACTGTAGTAAATAGCTTGAGGGAACACTACTGCCACCATGTGGTAAGACGAGTAGGATTCTGGACCCCGCCCACAGAAGGGGTACAAAAAAGCTGTGGAAACAGAACATAGATGTGACCCGACCCGAACTGAGCCGATCGGACCCGAGCCGAGCCGAGCGGTGGAAAAGATCTCGTGACAGGCTGGATACAGCGCCAGGTATGCATCAAGTTGTTTAAGTTGTTTTGGGTGCATAGGTTGGAGAAAAAGTCCTCTTCATCAAAAGACCTTGAAGAGTTAGTTTGCCATGGAGGAGGCTTGTCGTGTTCAGGAAGATGCTCCTTGATGTAACTGAGACCAAAATCAAACAGTTTATCATCAGGTTATACAGGTACAGGTATATGCTACCCGAACAGAAAACCTTGGCTGAATGCAGAGGTGTGCACCCTGCTGGCAGCCACGAACACTGCCTTCAGGTCTGGAAACTCAGAGGAGCTGAGAAGGACTAGGAAAGAGCTGGTTGCTGGCATTAAGAGGGCCAAGGCTACAAATGTACAGAGGATCGAGGGTCTATTCACCTCACAAGACCCACGTAGCATGTGGAGGGGCATTAAATGCATAACAGATTATGAAAGCAGGAGTGAACAATGCCCCAAAAACCTATCTTTGCCTGATGCCCTCAACAAGTTTTATACACGCTTTGAAGACCCGAACAGACCACCCAGCACCAGACTCACCTCATCACCGGATGAAGAGCATCTCAGCGTGACCTCAGCAGAAGTAAGGAGAACGTTCAGGAGGATCAACCCTCACAAAGCAACCGGCCCAGACAATATCCCCGGGAAAGTGTTGAAAGAATGTGCCGATCAGCTCTGCGAGGTGCTGGCCGACATCTTTAACACCTCACTTACCCTGGAAACAGTTCCCATCTGCCTGAAGACTGCCACCATCATCACAGTCCCAAAGAGCTCTACAGTGGCTGGTCTGAATGACTATCGGCCAGTGGCCCTCACCCCGATAGTCGCTAAATGCTTTGAAAAACTGGTCATGATGATGACCCACATTAAAACAACCATCAACAACAACGAGGACCCTCATCAGTACGCATACCATGAGAACTGATCAACAGAGGATGCCATTTCCTCTGTGGTCAGATTCAGATTCAGTTTATTATCGCCATTGTCAATGAACAGGAAGGATTCACAGATTAGGAATTTGCTTCGGCATAACGGTGCATAAAATATAAAAACACAAGACACAAAAAACATAAACCATAAAACATCAATACAATCAATACAATATTCAGTGAACAAAAACTACTAAGAAACAGCGCAATTAGAGTGGTGCAATCAAAATACAGTGATACAGTGATTCCCAATCAAAATACAAAGAACAAATACAAAATACAGCGACCAAGGCAAGTTATGAGGTAGCATGGTTATGAGTGTTCAAGAGTCTGACAGCAGAGGGGAAGAAACTGTTTTTATGGCGGGAGGTTCTGGTCCCAATTGACCGAAGCCTCCTGCCTGAGGGGAGTGGTTCGAACAGACCGTATGCAGGGTGAGAAGGGTCAGCTGTGATCCGACCTGCTCGCCTCACAGTCCTGGAGACGTACAGGTCATGGAGAGATGGGAGACTACAGCCGATTACCTTCTCAGCAGAGCGCACAATGCGCTGCAGTCTGTGTCTGTCCCTGACAGTGGCCCCGGCGTACCACACTGTGATGGACGCGCTGAGAATGGACTCGATGATGGCCGTGTAGAACTGCACCATCAGCTTGGCCGGCAGCTTGGCCTTCCTCAGCTGTCGCAGGAAGTACATCCTCTGCTGAGCCTTTTTGATGAGGGAGCTGATGGTTGGCTCCCACTTGAGGTCCTGGGTGATGGTGGTGCCGAGGAACCGGTAGCAGTCCCCAATGATGATGGGGGTGTTGTTAAAGGTGATGGGGGGCAGAGGGGCTCTGTCTTTCCTGAAGTCCACAATCATCTCCACTGTCTTCTGGGCGTTGAGCTCCAGGTTGTTGTTGCTGCACCAGGTCACCAGCCGGCCCACCTCTCTCCTGTACGCAGACTCATCATCATCCGAGATGAGCCCGATGAGGGTGGTGTCGTCCGCAAACTTAATAAGTTTTACGGAGTCATGGCTGGAGGTGCAGCAGTTGGTGTACAGGGAGAAGAGCAGAGGGGAAAGAACACATCCTTGTGGTGAACCTGTGCTTATGGTCTGAGTGTCCGAGACAGCTTTCCCCAGCCGCACGCGCTGACTCCGGTCTGTCAGGAAGTCAGTGATCCACCTGCAGGTGGCGTCAGGTACACCGAGCAGAGAGAGCTTGTCTTGGAGCAGAGCAGGAAGGATGGTGTTGAATGCAGAGCTGAAGTCCACAAACAGGATCCTAGCATAGGTTCCTGGGGAGTCCAGATGCTGCAGGATGGAGTGGAGGGCCAGGTTTATGGCGTCATCTACAGACCTGTTAGCTCTGTAGGCGAACTGCAGAGGGTCCAGGAGGGGATTGCTGATAGACTTGAGGTGGGATAAAACCAGACGTTCAAAGGTTTTCATGACTACAGATGTGAGAGCACAGGTCTGTAGTCGTTCAGTCCTGTGATGCGTGGCTTCTTGGGGACAGGGACGATGATGGAGGACTTGAAACAGGCTGGTACATGACATGACTCCAGGGAAGACTCCAGGTCCACACTGCTCTCACCCACCTGGAGCAGAATTACGTCCATATGCTCTTTGTGGACTTCACATGTGCCTTCAACACCATGAACCTCCAAACCCTGATGGACAAACTATCCACAGCCCCTCCATTTGTAACTGGGTCCTAGACTTCTTAACCAACAGACCTCAATCTGTGAGGATCCACAACTTCTCCTCCTCCATCAACCCTCAGCACTGGCTCTCCTCAAGGATGTGTGTTGAGCCCTCTCCTGTTTACTCTGCTCACATATGATTGTGCAGCTACCCATCCAGGCTGTCACATACATTGTAAAGTTTGCAGATGATACAGCTGTGGTGGGATGCATCACAAACTGAGTCCAGCTACATGCAGGAGGTGGAACACCTCACCTGCACACATATTTTTTTTTTATCATTGCATTGTCTCTTTACATTCAGAGTTTCTGAAACTCTTAACCTTGCTCCAAGTTATTTGTCAAATTGGCTTGTAAGGAACGAACCCATGTATAAAATAAGTTTTTTTTAATTGACCAATTTAACAAGAGAAAAAAAAAAGAAGTGGAAATAGGAACATTGGGCAATATTCAATTAGATGTTTTCTTACCTGGTTTGAGGACCTCTTCATCAGCAGACCAGGATTTTTTTAAAGTTTGGACGTAGAATGGCTGCAGCATCAGACATCATTTCCCCAAATCGTTTCTTCAAACCTAAAAAAGCTAAGTCTGGTCCTCTGGACATTCGAAAGACAAAACAAAGTAAAAACGTTTCGTCTTTTGTCCGAAAGACTTCCTCAGTCTGAGATGCTGTACTGTATTCACCTCTCACAGCGGATCAACCAGTTTGCTGCTGACAGCCAAAACCAGCTACTCACATTATCAAGGAGGACCATCAACCTAACGATGGATCGTTAGCACCCTGATGGTTTGTCCTGAAGAGCTGTTGAGCCATGCATATATGGAGAAGCTGTTTGGTTTCTCCAATATAGAGATCTGGACACTCCTCGCTGCACTGAACTGCATAGTGTTTGGGTGTTTTGTCCCAAACCCAACAGAACTTTCAGCCAGAGGCTGGACAGATTTACCATGATGGTTCTAAACGTAATGTACTGTGGAAATGTCAGCACTTTTTGTCTGAACATGGAGTTCTGCTTTTGCACTTTCACTGAATGTTTATTCTGGAAAATTAAAGTTTAAATGAAGACTACAGTAGTCACTTTGCAGTTTGACTTACGCAGACTCGCACTTTTCCCCAATGATTGTCAACTTTATTACCGGCATTACTCACGTGATTGGAACAGTATGAGATAAAAAGTTAATGAAAAAATACTTTGGGCTGGTCTAACAAAGCTGAGTCTGGTCCTCTGGACACTGAAAAAAAAAAAAAAAAAGCAAAAAAATTGTAGAAACGTTTCGTCTTTCGTCCGAAAGACTTCCTCAGTCTGAGAAGCTGTGTTCAGCTCAGTCTTATAAATAGCACCCTCTCACAGTGGATCAACCAGTTGGCTGATGACAGCCGAAACCAGCTGCTCACATGATCAAGGAGGACCATCAGCCTAACGATGGATCGTTAGCACCCTGATGGTTGTTTGCTATTCACAGAGGGCTGAGTGATACTAGCAATAACAGCATTGTAAGAGGGGACAGTTGAACCCGGAGGCCTCCACCTCTGTTTAATGATGGACGGTTTCTTTTCACAAAGATGGCCTCCTTTACTCCTCTCTCAAACCATCGTTCCTCTCTATCAAGGATGTGAACATCTTCATCCCTGAAAGAGTGACCGCTGGCCTGGAGATGAGTGTAGACTGCAGAGTCCTGACCTGATGATGTTGATCTTCTGTGCTGGGCCATCCTTTTGGCCAGTGGCTGTTTAGTTTCCCCGATGTAAGACTGATCACAGCCCTCCTGACACTGAACAGCATACACAATATTACTCTGTTTGTGCCGGGGGACTGGATCTTTGGGATGAACCAGTCTTTGCCGTAATGTATTTTGGGGTTTAAAAGCCACTGGGACGTTGTGTTTAGAAAATAAACGTCTCAATGTCTCTGAAACTCCTGCAACATACGGAATGACCACTGGTCTGGGTTCCTTCTTTTCACCTGATGGCTGGCTGGAGTCCTGTTTGGGTTTCTTCTCTGCTTTCAGGAAGGCCCTTATCCACATTGCTCTAGAGCCTGTTTTGTCTGTGATTTCTCCTTCTGTCTGGCTCCTGAGTTAGTGGGGACGCCGTCTGCTGATACAGTCCTGATGACTCCTAACTTGTGTTCCAGTGGGTGATGGGAGTCAAACTTTTTTACATCTTCTCGTGTGAACTTGATATATATTTATCCACAGAGTTGATGTGATCAGTGAAATGTTGGACTATTAACCCAGGTGTCGTCAACATACCTGAACCAATGACTTGGTGGTCTCCCTGAAAAGGACGTAAAGGCTCTTTTCACCTCCTCCGTGTCCAGGTTGGCAACAATAGGAGAAACTGGAGACCCCATAGCACACTCATGTTTCTGCCTATAATATTGCTCCCCATATTTGAAGTAGGTTGACTGCAGGCACAGTTCAAGAGTTGACACAGTTGCTCTGTGGAAAGCGGGGTCCTGTTGCTCAGAGTGGTGTCTGATTTTAACCTTAAACAGACCACCTCTACTGCCTCATCAACAGGAATGCACGTAAAGAGTGACATCAAAAGAGACCCTTGTTTCATCAGTCTCCATGTTGACATCCCTCACCTTATCCACAAAGTCCATGGTGTTTGAATGTCGAGGACCAGACTTTGTTAGATTTGTCTACCTGGATTATTGAGCATGCATCAGAATACTTTGGGCTGGTGATATTTTGTGGTTTTCTTCCAATAAGCCAGTACAAAGGACTACACTACCCAGAAACCAACAGTGCTTTCTGCTGAAATGGAGGGGAAGTTTTGCAACACAAATCTCAATTATCTACTGCTATTAAACTCACAGAACTGGCAGGAAAGTCTCAAATATTCCTGAAGCTGAACTCATCCTTCAAGTTGTATCTTCACTGGTGAGTTCCTGAGCTGCAGTTGATCTGGACTCAGTGTGACCCAGATCCTGGGGGCTGCAGGGGACAGACCGCAGCAGGGTTCTGCCTAGTTCTGGTCCGGACTGGAGGACTAACACTGGGCAGCCTTGTGCACGGAGTGTCCTTCATGGAGCAACAGCACGTGCACATCAACATGAACAGGGCGGTGGGCTTGTCATGCTGCAGGGTAAATGGACTGTACTTATATAACAAAAGTAGAAAGGGGCTGGGGTAGCAGTGCCTTCATCTTGTAAGCCAGGTTGTGGGTTCAAGCCCAGACTGTCAGGAAGGCAGCATAAAACTGCCAAATCTTTCATGAGTTTCTCGCTGTGGTGACCCCTGAAGAAGGGAGCAGCTGAAAGAAACCAAGTAGAAATCAACTTTAAAAGGTTGAACCCAATCCGCCTGTTTGAACTGGAAAAACAGGCGCTCATCTATCTCTGTGCAAGCACAAGACATGGGGGAAGGTGACTACCGGTAGCCAATTTAAGACAACACAAGCTTGAACAATGCAACAAATTACTGTAGTTTTCTCTACAAATCCCTATCATGAAAATGTCTAAAGGTCTATTTATTTTAAATGTGGCCACACTCTCCATTCTTGTGAAATGTCACCAAGTCAACATTACTTTCAACAAAAAAATCGTTTCCTACAACATACCGTAGTAATGAAAAAAGTGGTATTCCCATTTGGAAAATTGAGTTTTTGGATCAAATGAGATGAAAAATCACAGACACACAATCTGGTTTATGAAATTGTCTATTTACATTCAAATTACAGTATACACAAACAATAAAACTAGACAAAAGCACAATAATGTTTATTTTAAAAAAGGTATAAGATAAAAGGTATATAAAAGTAGAGACACATTTTAAAGCACAATAAAATAAAAAAAAACTGTACAATTGAAAACTCATTAGTTCCTGACTCTTTTGTGCTGGAGTAAGTTTTTGTCTCACAGGCAGCAAAAGTTTGATCCTGGTAATGAAGTGCTTCCCTCTGATTCACAGTTCAGCAGGAAACAGTTCTGTTCCATTTCTTTTTGTAAATAAAAAAAGCACAAATATTGACGCCCTTTCCACACTGAGCCTCTGAAAAGTTGTTCACGGTTCAATTTGAGTCGCTGGAAACACTGCTGTTGCAGAAATACTGTTAAAAACATTAGTCCTTCATCACAAGCGCCTGAGATTTTTTTTGCTGCGAGCGCTACTACCGGGAAGGATAGGGGACGTCTTGCAGGAGGTAAAATGTGATTTGGGTGTTACTGTTCGGCAGGGGGTTGAGCCATGAGAAGCTTCTTGGCAGCAGGTGCAGAAGTCAAAAAGGCAGCTGGTGCGAGTGCACGTTGCCCTCTGAACTTCAGGCAAATGGATCGCTGGTGAGCCGCAGCGCCTGCATGGACGCAGAGACTCGTGCTGCTTCAGACGACTGGCGGCCTGGACAGGAGTACAAAACATGCTCGTTAAAGACGGAAATATGTGTACCTGCAACTTTATCGTTAGAATGAGAATGAAAATATTATTTAAATAAATAAAATAAAGACCCCACCTGTGCAAACTCATTGAAGCGAGAACACTGAGAGCTGCTGCCTTTTTGTGAGGTAGCTGTGCGTTTAATGTTTCTGCTGCTTTGGTTGAAAGAGGATGACGATGGAGTGCTCGAGGAGGCCAGAGTCTGCACGCAGGACAGTACCACCCTGGACACAGCTACATCTCTAGTCAGACCACAGGACCTCAGAGAGCTGCTAGACTCCTAAAGATGAAAGAAAACAGAAATATAAAATGTGACCTGAAATGAACACAGGTGCACAAAGGTCTCCCACTGGTTTTAGTGGTTCTTACCCTGAGTTGCTGCTCGGCTAGCTGACACCTTGTTACAGCTGCTTTGTCCTCGCAGATTATTTTTCTCCACGTTTTGCTTACTTTCTTACAACTGCAATAAAAAAATAAAAAACATGAATAAAATCAAAGTATTCACACACAATACAGACAAAAGTACAGTAAGGGCCTTGGATTGAATGAAGGTATGCACATCACCCGGCGGGCATCACATCCATTTTAGACTATGATCACGACTGTGAATCAATCAGTGCAGTGAGTGCACAGTCTCTTTGGACCACATTAAATGATAGCTCAATGTTTGTGAAATAGCCTTTACAACAGGGGTCCCCAAACGTTTTCCTGTGAGGGCCACATAACTTTTACCTTCTCTGGTGGGGGGCCGGAGTCAGTTTGTAACAGGAAAAAGTGTGAGGAGTGCAGGAGTGCCTAAATGTAAAAATGTATTGTTTTCCAGAAAGCACAATCAAATAAACCTCTCTGGGTTCTTCACAGAACAAAATCCAGGAAATAAACACTATTAATAAAATAAATAATAACCAAATAACCCTCTCTGGGTTCTTCACAGAAAAAAATCCAGGAAAAAAACACTATTAAATAAATAATAACCACGTGACGGGATTCATAGTGTCGCCGCAGATTGTATTCTTTGAATACCGCCACCGCCTCTTTACAGATGAGACAGCCAGCCTTTTCTTTGCATTGAACAAAAAAATAATTGTTCACTGCAGCTTAAATGCCCTGCATTCTGAATCAATGTTTCTCTAATCTTTTTGCCATTATTCTGTTCTGTCTTTGAGAGGAGCGGGTTTAGGATTTTTTTCTGGGGGTTGCCAGATAGGGGCACAGACCGCAGAAGGGTGGAACAGAATGTCACATTTTGGATATGTCAGCGTTTTTCCCCAAACGCTGACACAATAAATTAAATGTGGAACAATAGTTCAAAATAGTTCATGACTAAGGAACATTTTATTGCAAAAGTCCAACTTTATTATCAAATACAAATATGAAAAAAAAATCTAAATGCTCTCTGGTATTGTTCTGGGGGCCGGACCAAATGTGCAGGCGGGCCGGATCCGGCCCACGGGCCGTAGTTTAGGGACCACTGCTTTGCAGGTTTGACTGATGTGGATTATTTGTAGCAGCTATGTTGAATCAACTCCATATGTTAATCATTAGTTTATGTAAATCACATTTATTATTTCTAAAAAGGTTTAATAAAATATATTCAGTGATTAGATATTTTAAAAAGAAACAACCAGGGTTGACTTCCAACAGTTCATGTTGAAGTGTTAACAAAGAACTTGTGCAGTGAGTAGCTTTTGTGTGAATGACTCTTTGAAGCACACCAAAAGCTAGGACAGGACTGCATTACAAGTGGGTCATATATAAAACTGTATTACAAGTGGGTCATATATAAAACTGTATTACAAGTGGGTCATATAACAAAATATCTCATGAACTAGATGATTTGAATAAAATCTTCAAGAAATAAATAATTGGATGCACACTACAGTCGATTTATTATACAAGATGGCCACTTGTCAACTGACTCTAGAAAACAAAGCTGATAATAATAATTCAGTTTTACATAGACTGAACTAAAATGTAGTGATTTTGTACCCCAGTCATCCACAACACATACTCTGAGCACTGCACATTGTGCAAGATCTTTACATTACTATTTGAGTCAAAGAGCTCAAGTTCTGAGTTTGTCATGGCTCCTTGGACTGATGAAGTCTTTTGGATGAAAGAGGAAATGTTTCAACAAAAAAGAAACTGTCCAGAGGAACTGAATTAACTTTGTTGGATTTTTTTAAAAACCTGATATTAACTAATTCACTTTAATATTTGAGTCAGTGTTGTATGTTACCAAACATAAAAATGTCTTAACTGATTTTTAAAATATACCTAATGAGGTCTAGATCTCCTAGCAGACCCAGGATGTCGTTTAAGATCCTCTTCATGTTCCTGGACAGCAAATGCGTAAACACATCAACGTACTCCAAGCCCATGTGGCGTCCAATCACACGATCCAAAAGATGCTCATTTGCAACCTCTTGGATGATGCTCCAGTCATACCTAAAAAAAAAACAAGACATTTTCCCCCCTTTTAGAAATGAGCCTAAAATACGAAACACTGAAAACAAAATAATTATTTGTGAAATGAGAAGGTCATAACGCGTGTGATAAATTCTCAAAAACTAAAATAGCAAAAACTTACTTCTTATTCTTTTTGAAGTTCTTGGCAAGCTCTTCGCACACGTCCTGCTGAAACTTCAAGATGGGTAAATTGTTGTCATGTTTGTTGGAGGGGGTGGATGATAGTGCTGCAGTTGTCTTCTTTTTAGAACAATCCACAGGAGTAGCAGCAATGTCCAGAAGCAATGGATGGCTGGCCTTAGCCTTACCTTGACATTTAGAGGGAGATTGATCTGATAAAATAGTATTTTCTTGATGTGTTGTGGCAGAGAACAGCTCTTCAGTAGATTTCCTCAGTGTGTGAGCATCCTCGAACTCTACATTAAAATCAACACGACTGTTCTGCAAAGATAAATAGCCACTGTCTTCTAAGCAGTCATCCAGTGTCCCTGGATCTCTTCTCGAGTTGTTCTCTTTGTTGTGAACTGTACTGGTGTTGTTCTTGGCTGAGAGTAACACCGTTGTCAATTCTTTGGATGAACTCTGAGGTTTGGTGGGACTGGTCTCTTTAATTGGAGAAACCTTAAGATGCAGCACCTTGGACTCTTGTGCAACGGCAAAGGTTTTCTCCATGGTGTCGTCCTTCTTACTATTGTCAAAAACAGGACATTTCATGGCAACTCCTTTACAATAAAACTTGTGCACTGACCGAACAGCTTGTGTAGTTCTGCAAAAGAGCACAGAACAGGGATTATACAATGAAACTTTATTTATATAGCACTTTACAAACAACACTGTTGGCCAAAGTGCTGTACTCATCTGCTGATTTTATGGTTTTTATACGTACTTGTACAAGCAAGCATACAAACCACAAAATCAACAGCTACCATAAAAGTAATACCAAAATCATAAAAGAGTAAAAACAATAAAACAAATAACTTTTTAACAGTAAAACCAACATTTCAAGCTGAGTTAATAGTCAAAAAGAAGAAGTGTCCTTAGAGACATTACAAGTTTAGTGTTGCAAATATTGTTATGAACTGATTTTTATGCATTTTGTGCAGTGGCCTGAGACGACTTCTTTTGTGAATTGGCGCTTTATGAATAAACTGAACTGTAAATGTGGCTGAAGCATGTCAGGAAGCTCGACTTCCTTCTAGCATTCTGAATAAGCTATCACAAAATTTATGACGTGAAATAAAGTTACATTTGGTCTTATAATCATATTAACCGTACACAAGGACAGAAGTCGAAAACCCTTTGGTAAAACACGTTCCAAAGAAAATAGTAGTACTGTTAGGTAATAGTTTTGGCGCGATAGTACAGTCTTTGGCGCAAAGTTTTAGTGACGCGATGGTCAATTTGCATGTTAAATTTAAAGTTATAGTTTTATAATAAGTTAACGGTGTAGGGATGTACCAACATACATTTTAACAACTGCATTCTGTAAAACAGTTGGCAATTAAGATGCTAACCTTGACTCGGAACCGCGGTGAAGTCAGTTTAAGGTCGACTTGGACAACAACTCGGCCTTGAAACCATTAACAGCTAAACATTTATTTGCCACGACTTGTATTCAACACCACAAAATCGACTGAACGTAAATGCAAACCAGATAAAAACGTTTATTTGAAAAACGAAAAAGTACTGTGCTAATAATAGCTTCACAGCACCAGTTTGAAGTTAGGAAGACGCTGCAAGAACATTACTCACCTAAAATGGTTGATATCAGTATTTACGAGGAGTTTCCGCTTTTCAGCCAAAAACTAAGTTTCTCCAGCCAGCTGCTTCTATCCTCTTCAAATGAAAAATCCGCGCGACCGGTTGCAGATTCTCGTTTGAAATACGTGCGCAAAAGGCGCAAACCAATCACAGCCTAACGTGTTTTTTTCCCCTTTACGACAGCGACCAACCAGATTCGAGATGAAGACGTAATGACGTAATGACGTAAGACGTTGTCCGGCCGTTTTGCTATCCGACGTGAAACAAACAGCAATAAACATGACCTCGTCATTAACCCAAAAATAAAAAGCTAAATTGTCTTGACAGAAAGTAAGCTTATTAAAGAACGGGAAAAATAACATTTAAAAGTAGGTATAATGATAGAAACACATTTTAAAAGTGCAGATCCAGCCTTTTATTATCAACCTTTATTATTGAATCATGAATGAATGAATGAATCATGACATTTTGAAAGAGTGGTAAAGAGTGGTAAAATAACAACTTCTGTGAGTAAACACAGTTACTTGCACTTTTTTTTCTTAGATACACAAAATATCACACAGACTTAAATTAATTTTATTTTACACATAGTTACTGGAAACATCACAGCAGATAAATGCACACATATTAATGTATTATTGAAATATAAAACAAAGGTATGTTTTCATTTTTTTATGAACATCTGGACAGACATTAGCAACTAAACTACAGATTTTTTTTTCAGCTTCTCCCTTCTTCAGGGGTCACCACGACGAACTAAGTCGCACAAAGGCTTGGCAAATGTAGGGATGCATGATATTGGATTTTTGGCCGCTATCTGATGCTGATGTGTTAAAACTTATTTGCCAATAACCGTTACCAATACAGTAGCCTACCGATATTTCCCCCCTTAGACCAGAGACTACATACCTTGTCTCTGCTTTGCAATTACAATACTACATTATTCTGCATTGTCTTTATCAATTTTGCCAGCTACCAAATGAAGATCGATGTTTAACTTTATCGCCAATATTGACCGATATTAATACCATGCTGACAATATCGTACATCTCTACAATTATGCTTACGCCAGATGCCCTACCAGATGCAAACACAGACAACCGCGATACCAGCCCTCTGTGTGGAGCTGATGAGATGCTATCTAGGGTGCCCGGGGAAGCAGATGGTGGGGGTTAAGGGCCTTGCTCTAGGGCCCAGATTGGGGCAAATGAGTGGAGGTAGGTGTAGGTGCTTCACCTGTCCCATCCACATTCTGATGTACTGGGAGTTAAACCAGCAATCTTCCGATCACAGGCCCACCGTCTCTAACCTCTGGGCCACCATTCCCAAAGCAACTACAGGTAAGCTACCGGTACAGATGACGATGATAAAGAGTAAAGAGTTCTAACAACCTACTCAACACCTTCCACTCTATTCTTTAGTTGTTTTTTTTTACTTTTAAAAAAAGCACATGAAAAACTGGGCTATGCTTCTTGGAAGGCGTTACAACTAGTTAAATGGCAACTTTTGTATGGTAAGTAAAAAATAAGGAGAAGATTTATTGTCAGTTTAGTCTTGAGCCCCACCAATGAGAAAAAAGATGTATAAACTCCCAGTTACAGGACTTGGAATGTGTTTAGTGGCTCTTTCACTGAAACCACACAATGAAGAAATGAAGGATTTTAAATTAGAAGTATCATTTGCATCCTTAAATTTACATATATTACAAAAGTAATAATAATAATAAGAAAATGTTTTTTATGGTACCAGCTGACATCACATGAACATCAAAAATGAGCAAACACAAAGGTCCTGTGAAGTTTCATCATGTGATGGGGAAGTGCATTTATAATGAAAGATAATCCCTCAGTCTGTTCAATTTAATTTGAATTCACAAGTTTTACAGATGCATCTAGTCTTGTTGATTTTCACATGGGTACAAACATAAACCATTTCCAGACCCTATTCTGGTTTGTGGGTCTGAGTGGACGGTTGTCTTTGATTAAAAATAGCAATTACAGTTAAAGACCAAATTTTTTTTCCATCTGGGTACATGCTGTAAGACTCTGAGTTTATCTGTACATAAAACTAAACAGAAGTTAAAATCGGATGTATGAGCAGTGTTTAGTCAAATAAAATTCAAGATAGTATGTAAGTGTTCAAGGTGATAAGGGTGACAAATAAAACCTTTTTCTCATAACACTCAAAGACTTTGAACATTTTTAAAGACTAAAGAAAACTGGAAAGACTTTTCAAAGATAACAAAAAAGAAACTACAGAATGTATGGGCTCAAATTCTTTTTTACACATGCAATATATTTATGGCTGGAATTTGAGCCCATAGTGATTTGCCTGGTGAAATAAAGATTAATAAATAAATTAGTAAGGTTCCAAGAAACCATTGGCATAATGTTCAAATGTACTAAAATAGATAGGGAAATAAATTGTAGTTAAGTTAAAAAAATAGGAATACATTTTTTGTGATTTTGTTTAACTTTATTACATTTCAATTCGAGTCAATTAAATTCAATTGTAAAAGCAAACAAAAACATATATTTATTCATTGTAAGTGTATATCGTCACAATAACACAGTCTAAATCATATAATATTTAAATTTACACATAAAATCAAACAAACAAGCAAAAAAAAATCAAGTAAAAAAGTCAAACGCACTGTATTCAAATTATTAATTGATAAAATATTTTTTGGGCTGGTCCGTTTTGAACTAACTTCACAAACGTACGAAATAGTTTTAATTATGAGCATTATTATTTTATGGTTAGGATCAAGTTCAGCGTTGTCGTTGAAGTTTTAAACCAGTAGGTGGCAGTAACGTAACGCATCACTGGCAGTGATACGTTACATTAAACACAGTGATTCACTGCGCATGCGTGTCAATTTCAACATGTCTGCGCCCGTCAGCAAGGTGGTAAAGAGACAGCATTTTAAAAACAGATGCTAACTGAAAATGTTAGGACTATGTGTGACTGAAATGTGTTTTTTTCGTAATATCAGCATTTATTCTGATAAAAAGAGCTCCCGTTCAGAAGCTTTAGTCAATTTCACGGTTGTGTGTTAGCATTGAAAGTGTTTGTTTACGCCGTTAATTTATTTTTGTTGCCTTCATTGCAACGTTACTGATCATCATTTGTGGATTTGTAACATTATTTTTATTTATTTATTATTGAACTTTGCAAAGGCACTGTTTGTAGCTGCAGACAACGTGAACTTACTTTAACATTTTGAAGTTTTATTGAATTAAACGTAGGTTTGTTGAAAACCATACACCCTAAATTTAATAATTCATTCGTTGTGGACAATTTGCCTCTTAAAATCATACACCTAGTACATTTAGGCACGTTAAAAGATAAAAAAAAACAAAAAAAAAAACCATCTTAAACCCTTAGTAGTTTTGGTAGTTTTGAATGGAGTTTGGCTTATTCAGAGTCATGAACCAGTAAGTGACAAAGTCTAAGTCTGTTTGTTCTACTGCTGCCTAGACAATCTTTAAATCAAATTTATAATGGCTTATAGAAGATTTCTTAGCCTTCTTTCAAGAAGATCTGAGATGATGCCTCCCTTTCAACAAAATCCTCAACACATCATCAGTCACGCTCTTCCTGATCATGCCAGTCACCTCTGTCACAGGAGCCAAAGGGCTCTTCACACAAGTCCTCCACTGATGGTGAAGCTGCTGTCCGTGGATGAACTTTTTGCCAGTAGTTCTCTACAAGCACACTTAAAACGGATAGAAAAAGAGTACAATGACTGTTTACAAGTTGTCAGTGGTAATGCGGCAGAAGATGAGCGCAGAGAATATGAAACGAAGACCAAGCGGTCCAAAGTATCCCTGCTTGGTCCTCTCGTTCAAAGCATCAGAGAGCTGGACAGAAAACAAAAGGAGATCAATGAGACTGAGATGCTCCTGAAAGGTGAGATGGGAAGAATTGTGAAGGAAAAAAATATCTAAAGAAGATTTTAAAAGAGTGGATTCAGCCAGTGCTGTTACACTAATGTGTTTTTCACTTTGCTCAAAGATGAAGATCTAGCACTGCGAGAACTGGCTGAGATGGAGAGAGAAGGATATTTGCAAGATATTCAAGATCTGAGACAAAAGGTGCAGCTTTTCTCTTTTTGACAACATGCTGCAGAGTAAAGTAGAAGATTAAAACAGAAAAGGGTTTGCATTACCAACTACAATAATGCCATTTTATGAATATGTGAAAACTGTTGTAGTTCTCCGTTTACTTTTGTTGTTGCTGTGCTCAGTCATGTGCTCTTCAATCAGATTTTAAGTCTGCTAATCCCTGACGAGGAGGATGACATGAATGACCTTGTCCTGGAAATCACAGCTGGTGTTGGGGGTCAGGAGGCCATGCTATTCACCTCTGAGGTCTGGTCAAGTAACTGTACACATTCATTAAAAATTATTTTGCATTTATTGGACTAATTTTATAAAGAGTTAAGCTCATAATGATGCTGTATTATAACAACAAACAGAGTGGAAACTAAAATCAGTCCATTCTGTGTATTTGTAGTGTATTTACATGCTGCTCCAGAGCAGTCCCGTGGACAAGACTTAACTTTTTTAGATTTTTCTACCTGGATTATTGAGCATGCATTTACATGCTGCTGTTTGTTCTCCTTTCTTCCAAAGGTTTTTGACATGTACCAAAGCTTCGCTCAGCATCATGACTGGTCCTTTGAAATTCTGGATCGCATGGCAAGTGATATAGGTCAGTTGATGCAGACGTATTACATGAAGAGTTGTGTTGTGGTTTTAACTCAAGCTAACAATACTTATTTCCATCTCTTCTTCTGTTGTCATCTGTGTGTTGTGTTACTGAATTTAATGTTTTTTTTTTTAAATTCCTTCTTGTTTATGTTTCCTCTTAAAGTGGCCTTTACAATTAAAAATATATGAATGTTAGATCACCATGCCATATTTAGTCCACTAAACAATGGCCCCATTGTTTATGCACATTTGTCACTTACTATTTGCTGGTGAAGATTCTCAGTCGTCCAGGACATGATAAATCAAAAAGGCGTTCAATTCAAGATCAACTGGACTTTATTTGTAACAGAAGAAGACGTTTCGCTTCTCATCCGAAAAGCTTTATCAATTCAATGAACCAGACTGTGTCCACACGCACACACAGTCTGGTTCATTGAATTGATAAAGCTTTTCGGATGAGAAGCGAAACGTCTTCTGTTACAAATAAAGTCCAGTTGATCTTGAATTGAACGCCTTTTTGAGTCACTTACTATTGTTTCATTCGTTAAATTGAGAGCTGCCTCTTAAAATGTGCAGATTTTTCCATCACCACTGGTCCACAGATGAAACAAAACTTCACAAATTTAATGTTTTCTTGCAGTGTTCTGCTTGCACTCAGATCATTATTGTCCTACTTGAAGTTACATTATCAAAACTAAAACAAAAGAAAATGCAAATGTCATGTAAACACATAAAATTATTTATGGGATAATTAAGCATTAATACAACACTGCTTAAATACGACTCCTGTTTACACTTGAGCTTGCTTTTTTTGTATCTCTGTCAAGGATTTTGGCTTTATTATTTGGTGTTTCTGCACATACTAAAGAAAGATCATGTTTCTAACTTTATATGAGATATAGTTGCAGTGATGATAACGGAAGTTACATATTATAACTGAAAAAAATGTAAAGACTCTTGTTTCCTCTGCCCCCAACACACACACAAAATTGCAATTATTATTGAAGAAAAGGGGGAGCAATTGCTTTTAAATAGAAATGTAATTTTGCTGATAAAAGGAAATAAGTTTTACATCGGGAAAGTTTTAACTGCAAGCAAACTGACTTTTAGGACTGAATAAATAAATTATAACAGAAGACTAATATAAAATAATTCAACACTGTTTTTTATGTGTGGAGTTAAACTCCCAGCATCTCATTGCATGAGTTTGTTCTAAGACCCTGAATTTGAATACACATGTACCGGTACCTCCTCCCTGGGCTGCCACCTTACCGTGGTGGAGGGGTTTGAGTGTCCCAATGATCCTAGGAGCTATGCTGTCAGGGGCTTCATGCCCCTAGAAGGGTCACCCAAGGCAGACAGGTCCTAGGTGAGGGATCAGACAAAGTGCAGCCCAAAAACCCCTATGATGAGTACAATTAATGGACTAAGTTTTCCCTCGCCCGGACGCGGGTCACCGGGGCCCCACTCTGGAGCCAGGCCCGGAGGTGGGGCACGCTGGCGAGCGCCTGGTGGCCGGGCTTTTACCCATGGAGCCCGGCCGGGCACAGCCCGAAGAGGAGACGTGGGTCCCCCTTCCCATGGGCTCACCACCTGTGGGAGGGGCCAAAGGGGTCGGGTGCAATGTGAGATGGGTGGTGGCCGAGGGCGGGGACCCTGGCGGTCTGATCCTCGGCTACAGAAGCTGGCCATTGGGACATGGAATGTCACCTCTCTGGTGGGGAAGGAGCCTGAGCTAGTGTGTGAGGTTGAGAGGTTCCGACTAGAAATAGTCGGACTCACCTCAACGCATGGCTCTGGCTCTGGAACCAGTTTCCTTGAGAGGGGTTGGACACTCTTCCACTCTGGAGTTGCCCCTGGTGAGAGGCGCCGAGCAGGAGTGGGCATACTGGTTGCCCCCCATCTTGGTGCCTGTACGTTGGGGTTCACCCCGGTGAACGAGAGGGTAGCCTCCCTTCGCCTACGTGTGGGGGGACGGGCTCTGACTGTTGTTTGTGCCTATGCACCAAACGGCAGCTCAGACTACCCACCCTTTTTGGAGTCCTTGGAGGGGGTATTGGAGAGTGCGCCTCCTGGGGACTCCCTTGTTCTACTGGGGGACTTCAACGCTCACGTGGGCAATGACAGTGAGACCTGGAGGGGTGTGGTTGGGAGGAACGGCCCCCCTGATCTGAACCAGAGTGGTGTTCTGTTATTGGACTTCTGTGCTCGTCATGGATTGTCCATAACGAACACCATGTTTAAGCATAAGGGTGTCCATATGTGCTCTTGGCACCAGGACACCCTAGGTCGCAGTTCGATGATCGACTTTGTTGTCGTCTCATCTGATCTGCGGCCGCATGTCTTGGACACTCGGGTGAGGAGAGGGGCGGAGCTGTCAACTGACCACTACCTGGTGGTGAGTTGGCTCCGATGGTGGGGGAGGATGCCGGTCAGACCTGGCAGACCCAAACGTATCGTGAGGGTCTGCTGGGAACGTCTGGCAGAGTCTCCCGTAAGACGGAGCTTTAACTCCCACCTCCGGGAGAGCTTTGAACACGTTCCGAGGGAGGCGGGGGACATGGAGTCCGAGTGGGCCGTGTTCCGCGCCTCTATTGTCGAGGCAGCTTATCGGAGCTGTGGCCGCAAGGTTGTTGGTGCCTGTCGAGGTGGCAACCCTCGAACCCGGTGGTGGACACCGGCAGTGAGGGATGCTGTCAGGCTGAAGAAGGAGTCCTATTGGGCCTTTTTGGCTTGTGGGACCCCGGAAGCAGCTGATAGGTACCGGCAGTCCAAGCGGCATGCGGCTCGGGTGGTTGCTGAGGCAAAAACTCGGGCGTGGGAGGAGTTCGGAGAGGCCATGGAGAATGACTTCCGTACGGCTTCGAGGCGATTCTGGTCCACCATCCGGCGTCTCAGGGGGGGAAAGAGGTACGAGACCAACACCATTTATGGTGGAGGTGGCGTGCTGCTGACCTCAACTCGGGATGTTGTGAGTCGGTGGGCGGAATACTTCGAAGACCTCCTCAATCCTACTGGCACGTCTTCCACTGAGGAAGCAGAGCCTGGGGACTTTGGGTCGGGTTCTCCGATCTCTGGTGCTGAGGTCGCCGAGGTGGTTAAAAAGCTCCGCGGTGGCAAGGCTCCGGGGGTGGATGAGATTCGCCCGGAGTTCCTTAGGGCTCTGGATGTTGTAGGGTTGTGTTGGCTTACGCGACTCTGCAATATCGCGTGGACATCGGGGGCAGTTCCCTTGGATTGGCAGACTGGGGTGGTGGTTCCCCTATTTAAAAAGGGGGACCGTAGGGTGTGTTCCAACTATAGGGGGATCACACTCTTAAGCCTCCCTGGTAAGGTCTATTCAGGGGTTCTGGAGAGGAGGGTCCGTCGGATAGTCGAACCTCGGATTCAGGAGGAGCAGTGTGGTTTTCGTCCTGGTCGTGGAACACTGGACCAGCTCTACACCCTCAGCAGGGTCCTGGAGGGTGCGTGGGAGTTTGCCCAACCAGTTTACATGTGTTTTGTGGACTTGGAGAAGGCATTCGACCGCGTCCCTCGGGGGGTTCTGTGGGGGGTACTCCGGGAGTATGGGGTACCAGGCCCTTTGATAAGGGCTGTTAGGTCCCTGTACGACCGGTGTCAGAGCTTGGTCCGCATTGCCGGCAGTAAGTCAGGCTCGTTTCCGGTGAGAGTTGGACTCCGCCAAGGTTGCCCTTTGTCACCGATTCTGTTCATAACTTTTATGGACAGAATTTCTAGGCGCAGCCAAGGTGTTGAGAGGATCCGTTTTGGTGACCTTAGAATCGCTTCTCTGTTTTTTGCAGATGATGTGGTCCTACTGGCTTCATCAGTTCGTGATTTACAACTTTCACTGGAGCGGTTTGCAGCCGAGTGTGATGCGGCCGGGATGAGGATCAGTTCCTCCAAATCCGAGGCCATGGTCTTGAGCCGGAAAAGGGTAGCATGCCCTCTCCGGGTCGGGGAGGAGGTCCTGCCCCAAGTGGAGGAGTTTAAGTATCTCGGGATCTTGTTCACGAATGAGGGAAAACTGGAGCGTGAGATCGATAGGCGGATAGGTGCAGCGTCCGCAGTGAAGCGGGCGCTGTACCGGTCTGTCGTGGTGAAGAGAGAGCTGAGTCAAAAGGCAAAGCTCTCAATTTACCGATCGATCTACGTTCCCACCCTCATCTATGGTCATGAGCTTTGGGTTATGACCGAAAGAACAAGATCTCGGATACAAGCGGCTGAAATGAGTTTTCTCCGCAGGGTGGCTGGACTCTCCCTTAGAGATAGGGTGAGAAGCTCAGTCATCCGGGAGGGACTCGGAGTAGAGCCGCTGCTTCTCCACATCGAGAGGAGCCAGTTGAGGTGGCTCGGGCATCTGGTTAGGATGCCTCCTGGACGCCTCCCTGGTGAGGTGTTCCGGGCACGTCCCACCGGGAGGAGACCCAGAGGAAGACCCAGGACGCGCTGGAGGGACTATGTTTCTCGGCTGGCCTGGGAACGCCTTGGGATTCCCCCGGAGGAGCTGCTCCAAGTGGCTGGGGAGAGGGAAGTCTGGGCCTCCCTACTTAGGCTGCTACCCCCGCGACCCGACCCCGGATAAGCGGAAGAAGATGGATGGATTGATGGATGGATGTACCGGTACATGTATATTAAAACTGTTGACTATACTATATATTATATATTACCGTAGTACTTTGTCCTTCATTGTGAGCAGGAGGACTACGTCATGCCTCGGCCAGCATCAGTGGTCCTCAGAGCTACAAGAAGTTGAAGTTTGAGTCTGGAGTTCATCGAGTTCAGAGGGTTCCCAAGACAGAAAAACAAGGCCGGATGCACACCAGTACCATGACTGTAGTTATTCTGCCCCAACCCACTGAGGTACAACTACACACATTAGATAAATTATTATGTGCATTACAAAGGTGTTTATTTTTGCTCTCAATACAAGGCAGTTTTTATTTTTATTTTTTTATCTTAATGTAGTTCAAACACTTTAAATGAAAGTTTCCCTACAGTCTCCTGATGCATGCTCAGTAATCCAGGTAGAAAAATCTAAAAAAGTTAAGTCTGGTCCTCTGGACATTCAAAAAACAAAAAAATTGTAGAAACGTTTCATCTTTCATCTGAAAGACTTCTTCTGTCTGAGGAGCTGTATTCACCTCAGTCTTATTAATAGCACCTTCTCATAGTGGATCAACCAGTTTGCTGCTGACAGCCAAAACCAGCTGCTCACACGATCAAGGAGGTCTGACGTCTACACTCATCTCCAGACCAGCGGCCACTCTTTCAGGGATGAAGATGTTCACATCCTTGATAGAGAGGAACGATGGTTTGAGAAAGGAGTAAAGGAGGCCATCTTTGTGAAAAGAAACCGTCCATCATTAAACAGAGGTGGAGGCCTCCGGGTTCAACTGTCTCCCTCTTACAATTTTAGGGGCCGAGATGGTGTAGAGGCAGGGCAGCCGGCTCAGGACCAGAAGGTCTCGGGTTCGATCCCCGGTCACGGCATACCTCGTTGTGTCCCTGGGCAAGACACTTAACCCCGAGATGCTCCCAATAGGACAGGCAGCGCCTTGCAAGGCAGTCTACTGCTACCGGTGTATGAATGTGTGTATGAATGGGTGGATGGTTGGTACTGTGAAGCGCTTTGGGGCCCCTCAAAGGGGGCTGGAAAGCGCTATATAAGTAAGCTCCATTTACCATTTTTACCATTTACAATGCTGTTATTGCTAGTATCACTCAGCCCTCTGTGAATAGCAAACAACCATGAGGGTGTTAACGATCCATCATTAGGATGATGGTCCTCCTTGATCATGTGAGCAGCTGATTTTGGCTGTCAGCAGCAAACTGGTTGATCCACTGTGGGAGGGTGCTATTTATAAGACTGAGCTGAATAAAGCAAGACTGAGGAAGTCTTTCGGACGAAAGACGAAACGTTTCTACAATTTTTTTTGTTTTGTTTTTTGAATGTCCAGAGGACCAGACTTAACTTTTTTTTAGATTATCTCACAGCCCTATTATGAATTTTAAAATAGATGGTGGAAGGAGGTGAAATAATCCATCAATTTTTTTTCTGCTTATCCGGGGTCGGGTCGCGGGGGTAGCAGCCTAAGTAAGAAGGCCCAGACTTCCCTCTCCCCAGCCACTTGAAGCAGCTCCTCTGGGGGAATCCCAAGGCGTTCCCAGGCCAGCCGAGAAACATAGTCCCTCCAGCGTGTCCTGGGTCTTCCTCTGGGTCTCCTCCCGGTGGGACATGCCCGGAACACCTCACCAGGGAGGCGTCCAGGAGGCATCCTAACCAGATGCCCGAGCCACCTCAACTGGCTCCTCTCGATGTGGAGAAGCAGCGGCTCTACTCCGAGTCCCTCCCGGATGACTGAGCTTCTCACCCTATCTCTAAGGGAGAGTCCAGTCAAAGTCAAAGTCAACTTTATTGTCAGAACTGCAATATGTACAGGACATACACAGGATTGAAATTGCGTTTCTCTCAGTCCCTCGGTGCAACAGTAACCATCTAAACACTAAACACTAAAACATTTAATAAACATAAGCATAAAATAGTAAAAGTGTAACACTGTCCTGAGTTTTTTCATAGTAGTATAAAAGTATGAAAATTTACACCAACACTGAAACACCAAACACCCCTAAAACACCAAACACCCAATGAACATAAGCATAAAATGAAATAATAAAAGTGTAATACTGTCCTGAGTTTTTCATAGTAGTATAAAAAGTATATCTATAAAATAAACTGAAGGTTCTAGCATTGACATTTGCAAAGAGTGGCACAGCAGCATATGAGTTAATGTACACAGTATATGTATGAGGTAGTTGATGTTGGTATAGAGGCAAAGTGGCATATGCAGTAAGGCACATAAGGCACATTTGGCATCCTTAGATAAGGCTAGTCAGAGAATACTGTATATGTATCAGCAGTAGTGTAGATATAAAAGTAGTGTAAATGTAAACAGTAGTAATAAATGTAAAACAGTAGTAATAAATGTAAACCGTATTAATAAATGTAAACAGTGAATGTAAACAGTAGTATGACTATAGGCAGTAATGTAATACAAACATTAGTGCAAATATGAGAAGTAGTGCAAACTGAATGAGCACATGACCGAGAGTTTAGTGAATAACCCGTTTGATGACACAGGGTCCAGTGTTAAAAACTTTGTGTTGAGTGGTAATGTGTGAGAAAGTTTTTTGTGTTAAGGCAGTTCAAATGGGAGGGGAGGCAGAGCAGGCAGAGTGTTTAGCATTCTGACTGCCTGATGAACAGAGCTGTCTCTCAGTCTGCTGGTTCGAGCCTGGAGACTCCTCAGTCTCCTCCCTGATGGCAGCAGTCTAAAGCGGCTGTGTAGTGGGTGTGTGGGATCACCTGCCATGCAGTGGGCTTTCCGAGTGAGGCGTTTGCTGTGTAAGTCCTGCAGTGAGGGCAAGGAGGTGCCGACGATCTTCTCAGCTGCTCTCACGATGCGCTGGAGGCTCTTGCGGCATGATGCAGTACATGCACCAAACCACACCGTGATGCAGCTGGTCAGGACACTTTCTATGGCACCCCTGTAGAAGGTGCACATGATGGGGGTTGAAGCTCCAGCCCTTTTCAGCTTGCGGAGAAAGTAGAGGCGCTGGTGAGCCTTCTTGGCCAGTGCTGCAGTGTTCCTGCTCCAGGACAGGTCCTTCGAGACGTGCACTCCCAGGAACTTGGTGCTGTCCACTCTCTCCACTGCGGTGCTGTTGATGGTCAGAGGGGCATGTTGTGCATCCCTCTTCCTGAAGTCCACAACAATCTCCTTTGTCTTCTCCACGTTGAGAGTGAGATTGTTGTGTCCGCACCACAAGGCCAGGCGGCTCACCTCGTTCCTGTAGTCCGTCTCATCGTTGTTGCTGATGAGACCTACCACTGTTGTGTCGTCCGCAAACTTGATGAAGTGGTTGGAGCTGTACGATGGTGTGCAGTCGTGTGTTAGCAGGGTGAATAGAAGGGGGCTCAGCACACATCCTTGTGGGGCCCCTGTGTTCAATGTGATGGTGCTAGATGTGTTACTCCCGATCCGTACTGTCTGTGGTCTCCCGGTCAGGAAGTCTAGCAGCCAGTTACACATTGAGGTGTTCAGCCCCAGACTGTCCAGTTTATGGATGAGCTGTTGGGGGATGATGGTGTTGAATGCCGAGCTGAAGTCGATGAACAGCATTCTAACATAAGAGTCCTTCGTGTCCAGATGTGTGAGAGCTGTGTGGAGGGCAGAGGAGATGGCATCGTCGGTTGAGCGATTAGGTCGGTATGCAAATTGGAAGGGATCCAGGGAGGCAGGGAGGACAGATGTGATGCTTTTCATGACTAGCCGTTCAAAGCACTTCATCAGGATGGGGGTGAGTGCTACTGGGCGATAGTCATTGAGGCATGCGGGCGTTGCCTTCTTTGGGACAGGGATGATGGTGGTGGCTTTGAAACAGGTGGGGACGATGGCCTGGCTCAGTGAGATGTTAAAGATGTCCGTGAAGACCGCTGCGAGTTCCCCTGCACAGTCCTTCAGCACACGACCAGGTATGTTGTCAGGACCAGAGGCCTTCCAGGCGTTAATCTTGATAAATGATCGCCTTACACTGTCTGAGGACAGCACCAGCACCTGGCCATCAGGAGAGGGGGGGAGTTTTTCAGCCGCTTGTATCCGAGATCTTGTTCTTTCCGTCACAACCCAAAGCTCATGACCATAGATGAGGGTGGGAACGTAGATCGACCAGTAAATTGAGAGTATTGACTCAGCTCTCTCTTCACCATGTCAGACCTTTACAGCACCCGCTTCACTGCAGACGCTGCACCTATACACCAATCGATGCCACGCTCCATTTTTCCCTCATTTGTGAACAAGACCCAAGATACTTAAACTCCTCCACTTGGGGCAGGACCTCCTCCCCGACCTGGAGAGGGCACTCTACCCTTTTCCGGCTCAAGACCATGGCCTCGGATTTGGAGGAACTGATCCTCATCCCGGCCGCATCACACTTGGCTGCAAACCGCTCCAGTGAAAGCTGTAGATCACGACCTGATGAAGCCAATAGGACCACATCATCTGCAAAAAACAGAGAAGTGATTCTAAGGCCACCAAAACGGATCCTCTCAACACCTTGGCTGCGCCTAGAAATTCTGTCCATAAAAGTTATGAACAGAATCGGTGACAAAGGGCAACCTTGGCGGAGTCCAACTCTCACTGGAAACGAGCCTGACTTACTGCCGGCAATGCGGACCAAGCTCTGACACCGGTCGTACAGGGACCTAACAGCCCATATCAATGGGCCTGGTACCCCATACTCCCGGAGTACCCCCCACAGAACCCCCAGAGGGACGCGGTCGAATGCCTTCTCCAAGTCCACAAAGCACATGTAAACTGGTTGGGCAAACTCCCACGCACCCTCCAGGACCCTGCTGAGGGTGTAGAGCTGGTCCAGTGTTCCAGGACGAAAACCACACTGCTCCTCCTGAATCCGAGGTTCGACTATCCGACGGACCCTCCTCTCCAGAACCCCTGAATAGACCTTACCAGGGAGGCTTAAGAGTGTGATCCCCCTATAGTTGGAACACACCCTACGGTCCCCCTTTTTGAATAGGGGAACCACCACCCCAGTCTGCCAATCCAAGGGAACTTCCCCCGATGTCCACGCAATATTGCAGAGTCGCGTAAGCCAACACAACCCCNGCGAGTAAAACTGCAACCTTTCGGCCTCTTTTCACAATGATTTCAACCCGAGTGAAATGGCTGCAGAGCTTCTGTTCAACCGTTGACAAACCCATGGCAACATCATCATGGAGCTTGGTGGTGTCACGCTCCATAAAACTTCGTAGGTGCATCTTTGAAACCTCTCCTGCTCGTCTACGATTGAACACAATGACCTATGCAAGTGTAACTTTTGCAAGTTCTGCATAAGTCTGGGGGCTGGCTTCATCTTTCAAGGTGTTAAAGGCATTTTCTCCTGATTTATTCAGATGCTGATGCAGAAGCTTAACATCTTCAGTGAATGGTAATGTTAATGGCCTATTGTATTTGGCATGATTTTAAGTGCTAAGGGCACTATGAGACACCATCTCTGACCATTTTGATGAGCACAGTTTTTTGAATGCGTCTGACGACTTCATCAGTTGTTCATCTTCTGCCATGAGTGCTCGGCAATGAACAAGGTTACAGATTTTGTTCAGTGTATGTCCCAGTTTTATGGCAAGGCTTGTTTTTTTGTATGAACGTGTTTCTTCATCAAAGCCTGACACAGTCTTTACTGCTTGCACAACTCTCTGGAAGTTAGCAGGTTTCACAGCATCCTCTAGGTTATGTATTGCATATTTTGTGCGCAGACATATCAACAAACGCTGGTCAATTTTTTTTTACAATGGCGGACAACAGGAAATAAATACGACAGCGGGTGAGTGTGGCTGCTCTACTCTGCATCCACCGGAGCTGGAAATGGCAAACAGTGGACACGTTAGTTGGACTTCAGTCAGAGGAGCAGGCAGCCTGCAGGAGAAGCTGCTCCGCCGCACGCGCTCGTACGGGGCTGTTTCCATCCTCTGCTCAGTCACACTGTCAGCTTCTCCACACCATGCAGGCGAGTCCCACGTGCGTAACATTCCCAACTTATCACAGTTACAAGCTCGTTTTGTTTTGCATGCCGCATTTTCAGCGATGCTAATAGTCAGTCAAGCTTTGAAACTGGTTTCTGTGACTGGAAGCACGCAACTGAACGCATGAAAGAACACAAAAACAGCGAACATCATAGAAAAGCAATGCTGACGTTTGTTTCACTTGCATCAGCCAGCTGATAGACACAGAACTGCAGAAACAATTTGAATCTGAGTGTGCATATTGGACTGATGTGTTGAGAAGAGTTGTGTCTGTTGTCAAGTTTGTTGTGAAGTTTTTAGCACAGAGAGGACTGGCTCTTAGAGGAAACAGTGACATATTTGGCCGAACTGATAATGGGAATTATCTGGGAATACTGGAGTTAATCAGTGAGTTTGATCCTTTTCTGAAGTCTCACATAGAAAAATATGGAAATGCAGGTGTGCTGCATATGATAACCTCAACACCATTTTTGGCTTCCTGAACAATTTTTCTGGTGTTACTGTTCAAGAGCTACAAAGCATCTCATCTCCAAAGTAAATATTCAGCGGACTTGGAGATGGACTTTGTGGAGGAAATTGTCCAGTTTAAAGATTTTATTCGCGATAAAGAGATCCGCGATAAAGAGATCACATCTGCTCCATTGCTTTTACAATTCATTAGGTAAAAGCAACTGCAGGACATCTTCCCAAATGTGGATATTGCATTCAGGCTTTACCTGACATTTCCTGTCACAAATGCAAGTGGTGAGCGATCATTCTCCAAGCTCAAAATTGTTAAAAATAGACTCAGATCCACAATGGGACAAGAAAGACTGAACCATTTGACTCTCATGTCTATTGAGAGTGATCTAGTGAGAAAGCTGGACTTCAGTGATCTTGTAAAGGAATTTGCAGCAAAAAAAATCCAGAAAAGTGGGCATCTTTTCAAATGTCATGTCAAAGTAAGGCTTAAATGTCTGATAACCCTACTGAAAAGGCTTGGTGTTACTGGTTAGGGCAGTGCATGTCTGCATTATAAGACAGGCTCAAAGTTGCTAAATTTTCGGGGTTGAGTATTGTTTTCTTATTTGGGTTACATGGTTTGCGTTTGAGTAAATGTAGGTTGATGTTTGTGGTTCTAGTTCCTTCAAATAAGATGAATGCATGAGTTTAAATGGAAATCTGTATTTTGTTCTTCATATTTTAAAGATGTTATCTGTAAAATAAACTTGGTCTGGAAGATGAAAATTATTCATCTGCACTGCACCCACCTCTGCTTTTACTGAGAACAGGGGGCTGTAAAAAAAAATCCTTCAGAGGGCAGCACTTTGGACATACCTGGGTCACTTTCTTGCACTCAGTCAGAGTCAGAGAGTCTTTATTGTCATTTGCACCGCATGTGGTACATGTGATGAAAACGAGATTATGTACACAGGGTCCCAGTTACATCCAACAACAAATGCAAGAGAAAAACAGTAATAACATCTAAAATTAACTAAGAAAAACATCAACTAGTAATTCAGAATTGAAAAAGACTTCTGGACAGAAGTCGAAACGTTTTCTGCAACAAATAAAGTCCAGTTGATCCTGTATTGAACGCCTTTTTTGATTTTATCATGTCCTGGACGACTGAGAATCTTCACCAGCATCAACTAGTAATACACTAAGCACTAATGTAATAGAAAAACATCATTATAACCAGCAGCACGAACATGAGTCTGTATGAGCAGATGATCACAAATGAACACAGCAACAAGAAAACAGATCAGCATCAATATGATGTGATATTTTGCAGTGTTTATTCTTATTATTTATTTATTCATGAGTCTAACAGCCTCAGGGTAGAAGCTGTTCCTCAGTCTAGTGGTTCTACATTTGATGCTCCTCAACCTCCGTCCTGAGGGGAGTGGGGCAAAGAGTGAGTGTGCTGGGTGAGTGAGGTCTTTCATGATGCAGGTGGCTCTTTTCCTGCATCTGGAGGTGTAAATGTCTGTGATGGTGGGGAGACTGACTCCAACAGACTTCTGTGCAGCCTTCACCACTCTCTGTAGAGCTTTCCTCTCTGCAACTGTGCAGCCTCCATGCCACACGTTGATGCTGGAGCACAGGATGCTCTCCACTGCACACCTGTAGAAGGAGGTGAGGACTGGGCTGCTCAGACCAGCTCGTCTCAGCCGTCTGAGGAAGTAGAGTCTCTGATGACCTTTCTTGATCAGGCTGGTGGTGTTGTTGCTCCAGCTGAGGTTATCATTCAAGTGTACACCCAAGTATTTGTAGCTGGAGACCACTTCCACTGCAGATCCACTTATGTTCAGTGGGGCGTGGGTGTGTTTGTTCCTTCTGAAGTCCACAATCATCTCCTTTGTCTTCTTCACATTCATGTGAAGATTATTCTCTTTGCACCAGCTCTCCAGGTGTTCCACCTCCTGTCTGTAGCTGGACTCATCATTGTTTGTGATGCATCCCACCACCGCTGTATCATCTGCAAACTTAACAATATGACAGCCTGGATGTGTGGCTGTACAATCATATGTGAGCAGAGTGAACAGAAGAGGGCTCAGCACACATCCTTGAGGGGAGCCAGTGCTGAGGGTGATGGTGGAGGAGGAGAAGTTGTGGATCTTCACGGACTGTGGTCTGTTCGTCTTCAATAGAGCCCGTCTCAGCCTCCGAGCAGCCTGTTACCTTTAATCGAAGGACTGTCCACCTCCATGGGAATTGCTGTGCTCACCTGGAGGAGACGTTCTGTTGCTTTGATGCGCTGTCGGAACTGGACCGGAGCAGAACCAGTCCAAGACGCATTTCCAGTTCCGGCGAGCTAACGAACAGCTGCTCTCTCTGTAGTCTTTATCATCAAACTGACCCGTTTTTTTTTATTGGACTAAAGTTGGTCCACCTTCCAACTACCGTAAATTTAGTGTTCAGTGACTCAGAGAGTCGGACGGGAG
>JBBPBX010001224.1:43609-88767 GCA_038048925.1 Garcialebias charrua | reverse complement strand
TTGCTCTCGCGTTCCACAGATAGATTACTTTATAAATAATAATAAAAAAGTAATTAATTCTCTCAACTTCTGAGCCCTCCGGCCTGCGTCAGAGTGAGTGTGGAAGTGTAAATTGATACAATGTGCATCCTTTCAGATAAATAAACAGCACACTTGAGACAAAAAGAGGCCCTTTTCATATCTCCCTAATTTCTTCAACAGCCATATTACAATTTTTGTTGTCGTTTGTGTGAATGTTTAACTATTTGTTCTTTGTTTTGCTACAATAAAACAATGTGACACAGACAGAGCAGAAAACATGGTTAATCATACAAAGAGGACAAAACTGAAAGAGAGAGAAAAATGTTGGTAAAAGAAGCTAATTTGAGCATGCTGCTTATCATATTTAAAAAAAAATTATAGTCATAAAAGTTTATTCGTTGGCATTTTTCCAACTTAGTGACTTAAATCCCACCAAAAAAAAAAAAGATCGTTTCTATGTCTTTTTATATTCTTGGTTTAAAAAAAAACTCCTTAAAGCTGTCAATCACAACTGCCACAAATGTCACATTTGCACCTGCACGTTTTCGAACACAACATAAATTCACAAGTGCAAATAGAGAACTTGGAGAGCTGAGAACAGGATAGACTATAGGAAGAAAGCAAGAAGGACAGAGCGATACAGAGTAAGTGAGAGGAAAGTACAAAGACTCCTGTAGGACTGTACTGGCCTGAGGGCCAGCCTGCCTGGAGAGCTGATAGGAACCCCTTCTGTTCCATTCCCAGCGCCAACACACACCACTCCACAAATACTCTTAATCTGTGCAATACTGGATTAGTTCCTCTGTCACCGATACCTCCCCGTTCTGCCCAAATCAAAATGCCCCCGAGATGTACCTTTAAGTTAGGCGGAGGTCATAGGGGCAGACGGGGGGAAAATGAGCACTCCAAATGTCTGCAAGTTATCTGAGCGGTGCAGAATAGCATTGTGCACCTTAGCAGATCGGGCCGGCTGATACTCGCCGAAGCGGGGAGCGATTAAAGATCCACAGTGGTGACACTACGTTCTGGATCAATATTTGAAGGCCAGTCCGGAGGGGGTGATTACAGGAGGAGAGCGGTGTTTAATTCTGTCACCCACGAGTGACACAGAAACACTTACCAATGTCTAGAAAGTGTCTGACTTTGAGGAAAGACAAAAAAAAAATTAATAAAAAGTTTTTTTTTTAAAGTGTTCAAAACCAGCATCTAACCTGAAACTAGAGATGGGGCCGATCTGATCCGGTATCAGCATCCGATACCAGCATAATTTAAGTATCGGATTTTCCGATCCAACCTGCCGATATTTCCGATCCGGCTTCAAAGAGCGCTTGTGTTGCACCATATTCTGTGACTGCCGTCTTAACATTGTGTGAGTTAAACCCAATGAAGACACTCTGGGCCTCACAACAGGAAACACCCAAACTTTAATAGCACACAAGAGGCAGGTCTATATCACAGACGTCCTTCTCACTCATGGTGCAGCTGGAAAACTGAAAAACTGCTAAGCATTATGGGAAAGAGAACACAGTCCACTTCCCTTAACCACTACGGGAGTGGATTTTGTTGTCTTTCCCATAATGCTTAGCGGTGTTTTAGTTTTCCAGCTGCACCATGAGTGAGAAGGACGTCTGTGATATAGACCTGCCTCTTGTGTGCTATTAAAGTTTGGGTTTCCTGTTGTGAGGCCCGGAGTGTCTTCATTGGGTTTAACTCACACAATGTTAAGACAGTACCGTAAATTTCGGATAAGTCGCACCTTTTTATGTTTTTTTCCAGGCCTGCGACCTATAATCCGGTGCAACCTATTTATGGAATTTTTTTCCATATTTTTAGACCAATTTTTGACTCCGTTATGAGCCTTTTCAGTTTGGCAGCAAATGGTGCAGTACCACTTTCGGTCGCTAGGGGCGCAATGCAGTACCACTTCCAGAGGAGTACACTGACCCAAGAAGAAGAAGAAGAAGAAGATGTACCGGTAGCTTTGTTAGCTCTGTATGTTTGCTGTTTGTTAGCAAGATAAGTCAAGAACCACTCAGCGGATTTTTCTGAAACTTACAGGATGTAATCACAGTGTGGACGTTTACAAGTGAGTACCTTTAATAGATGTTTGAGATTAAAAATAAAAATAAACGATCTTTTATTAGCATAGCTTGTTAGCTTGTGGATGTATATCTGTTTACGGTATGTTATAAATAGCTTTGAAACCACTCGGTGTATATTTTTTTTGCTTACAGAGTGTAATTATAGGGCTTTAATGTACGTTACTATGGTCTCGATAAAACATTTGACCTAAAATTCGATTTTTTATTCGTGTCAGAAGCGGACTGGTCTCGTGTTAGCATTAGTTTTTTATCGGTGTTACTTCTGTTAACGTCATAAATAGCTTCAAAACCACTCGGTGTATATTTTTTCTGCTTACAGAGTGTAATTATAGGAGCTTTAATGTACGTTACTATGGTCTCGATAAAACATTTGACCTAAAATTCGATTTTTTATTCGTGTCAGAAGCGGACTGGTCTCGTGTTAGCATTAGTTTTTTATCGGTGTTACTTCTGTTAACGTCATAAATAGCTTCAAAACCACTCGGTGTATATTTTTTCTGCTTACAGAGTGTAATTATAGGAGCTTTAATGTACGTTACTATGGTCTCGATAAAACATTTGAGATGAGATTCGATTTTTTATTCGTGTTTTCAGAGACGGACTCGTCTCGTGTTTAGCTTCTGTTAGCTTCTGGCAGACATTAGCAGCATAGCTAAACACTCGGTCCATATTGTCGGGTTGTCTCAGCGGTCACGCGGCGCGTCAGCGGTGGATGACGCGTTACGTCGGCGGTGACGTAGGTGCGACCTATATTCCGGTGCGACCAATTTATGGATTTTTTCCAATTTTTTGCCAATAATTGGACACTGTGACCTATATTCCGGTGCGACCTATAATCCGGCAAATACGGTAGTCTCAATTCAAAAAATTAATTATTACAGCCTCATATACCTGATCCGTATCAGATCGGAAAGGATCGATATTGGCGATACCCAGATTTAAGTATTGGATCGTATCGGTAGTAAGAAATGTGGATCGGTGCATCCCCTGAAACCCAAAGAATCGACGACCAAAATAAATAAAATATATCAGACTTTCTAACCCTTCCAGTGAGTTACTTCTTACTCCTGCAGCCTTCCCCCTTCCACCCCCATCCCTCACATGAGAGGGCCGGCCCAGCGGGCAGTAAGGCCCCTCATCTGAGCAGACAAAATGACTATTTAAAAATAACAGTGATTGCATAAATTGAATTAAAGCGTTTTGGTCACGGTTGGAGGTGGTGCGGGGGCGGCAGCGGCGTGGGGGTTGCAGCAGACAGCCGGGGACGGTGGCAGGCAGCAGATGACGGGCTCTGGCCTGCGTGCCACTGCGTTAATTGGACGCAACACATTAATAAAAACTGAAAAGTGTCCTCAACTAGCCACACAGGATGAAGAGACACTGGCGGAGCGAGAAGAAGAGGTGTTGTGGGGACGATGTGTCACCGAAGGGAGAAAAACGGGTCTTTGAAGAATATAATGTGGGGGGAGGTTGGGGCGTAGCACTAATTGTGTTCAATTAAGTGTCTGATTGGCAGTGACAGAATCTGGGCATTGACAAGTCAGGCCCAGATGAGGACGATTAGTGGGCACTGGAACAAGCTGTCACTCCTCACAACACGTTATGCGCTCTACGTCTGTCTCCTCTATCTAGAGCTGTTTCTGCATACAAAGGAAGCGTCGATGAGTGGGAATGGAATATATCATTCATGTTTATGTTGGGCCTGTCCACACCTCCTCCTCCTGCGTCTTTCTTACAAATTATTAGTAAGCCGACTCTATTTTAGGCCACTTCTGCTCATGTTAGCTTTATTGTTTAAGAAAGCCCAGCTGTTGGAGCTGCAGAAACGCTCCCTCCCTCTTAAACGTCCCAGCAGCTTTAAACCGGGGCCCCGCACTAACCAGAGGTTAATATGCTGTCTATTGGACCGCAATTGGAGAACGTGTGGGGAGCAATCCTCTATTCTCTGCTAGTGATATGCTTGAGTAACTATGGGATGGATTCAGCCACTGGGAACAAGAGACACCCCCCCCCCCAACTCCCCTTATGCCCTTTTCTTTCAGTGCACACACACAAAAACTCTCACACACAGACTCCAACTCTTCGCACCTTGCACAGATGCCTCTGCTAAATTAAACGGCAGATTTTCTGATTCCAGGAGAGTGGTTTTCTGCAGGGCAGGGCCTGTGTGTGTGTGCAGACAAGAGAGTGTTAAGCTCCATGAAGACGGAGAGGCGGATCGAGGGGGAGGCGAGAAGGTTGTTTGCTGAAAACAGCAGGGGCCAGGTCTAGTGAAAAATGTCAGGTCAAATTGTTCTTGACAGTGTTAATATCTGCACCTCATAGCCATAATTACATGTAAATAAACAGTGAAATAGCTCTCAGCTGGAGACTGAGAGGGACGAGCTGCTGCACGAGACAACCAGCTGAGGACCCGTCAGACTCCCACAGTCTCATCTTATTGTCAGGAAGGAAAGAAGGAGACAAGTCCAGTGAAGTTGCCGACAATGCAAATGTTTCTGATATATATTTTTTTCCCTTTTAGAAAATGATACGGGAATTATTTTTGATGCTTTGCGAGTCGAAAAGTGAAGAATGTGAGGGGCATGCAGAAACAATAAAACAAACAGAAGGAAGGAGGGACAGAATGGGCGAGAGAAGAAGACAGGGAGTATTAATCACAACTATCCACCTGTCAGAGTGGCATCTGGAACTAACAGGAAGCACATGCAGCTGCATAGCATCCCAAACCTTCGACGAGCAGCACTTGAGCCCTTCTTCTTCTTCCCCCGGCCGTCCCATAGCCCTTCACGCCCCACCCTGACCTCCAGGAGATGAGACAACCTGTCCAGCAGCTTCCACACATAGCTTTTATGATGTGCATGAAGAGGGCATCTCCACAGATGAGCTTGTGACACAGTGTGTGTAATAAGTGTTTTCTCTCGATGGGATCGATGTCTGTGCACGTACTTTAATAAAAGCAGTGGCACTCTCCACCTTATAGGCATCTCGGCTGCGTGGGACACACGGCGTGTGAATCAGTCGCAGTCATTTTCCTCCTTAAATCCCCATCTTCCAGGATTTGCTGAAATTCATATTGGCTGCCTCTGCAAGATAAATGTAAATCACATTCCCTTATATTTACTATTTATCAGGATGCAGCAGCTCACTTTCAGCGGGGGAAATATCTCTCACCCGCACACAAACACCCTTGCATTTAAATAGCATTTTTATTGTCCGCCGCAGCCTTTCATCTGCGCCGGGAGAAGAGCTGCCTCTCCAGGGGGAGGAAGCTGGAGCAAGAGAGGGAAGGTGGGGAGAGGGAGAGAACGCAAAGCACCACTGGCAAAGCATCGTTGGATGACAAAAAGCCAAGTGGAAGCAAGGTTGATAGGTGAAAAAAAAAAAAATAGATTATGAACACACCGAGAGCCAACCAGAAATATTTTGGAGCGAAAAAGAAAATGGCAGCACTCGGCGGCTCAGGAGACTCAAAAGACGGAGCAACAAATGGCTCAGGTGCACACAGACGGTTGCAAACTGCAGCACCACCAGAGGAGGCCTAAAGCTGCAGCTCTGATCACAGTACGCTGAATGCTTCATTATTACCGTATTTTCTGGCCGAAAAGTCGCTCTGCCCCATAAGACGCATTCTCCAATTATGTCCAATAACTTGGAAAAATCCCTAAATATGTTGCTTCGCCCCATAAGTCGCATCTATTATGCGTCACCGCCGACGCGTCGCGTATGTTACGCGTCATCGCCCTGCTGCATATGGCGGCCACAGAAGCGTGCACGGAAGGACTTTAACAAGATTGACACGGTAAAAACAATGATTTGTTTGCTGAAAATTATAGCAAAGATGTGTCTTAGCTTAACCGTTCCTTAAAGGTGGGGTATGTAACATTGTAATGTAGTCTGTAACTTTTCAAACAATATATTTTTAACATATTTCTTCACTCTGTCACTATCTACTGACAGACTGATGTTAGACAAAGTAATCTCTGAAAAAAACTATAGTCCCCTTGCTTCTCTATCAGCATTTATAAAAACACTGAAAACACAAGAGTGACCCGGACACTGACCAGCCAATAAAAACAGAGTTGTTTGTCACGCCCCAACCCACGCCCCCACCTGTCCCAGCCGCAGCTCGTTCTCATTCAAAGGATTGCAAAGCGATGCAGGACTGTTTTTTATGTGACACAAAATGTATTAAATATCCCTTCTTTATCCCAGAGCTGGACTTTTATTTAGTTTTTTTGCCAAAAGTCAAGTGATCGCTTCATCCTTCACTGACAGGAATGAGGAAATGGATTTGTCACGACTCACGAGCGAATTAAAACATGTCCAACGTTGCTTCGTGAACCTCTGCTGATTTCTTCTGGTTTTTGTGTTGTTGGATGAGTGATTCATGGTTTTATTATATTTTTTAAACAGTTATATTATCATATAAACACAGAACTTCGGAGCGCAGAGACAGGACATGTACTGGGGGCGGAGCATTCCAGACATTCCAGACCAGCGCTGACAGACATGAGGAAGTCACGAGCGAATTAAATCATGTCCAAACGTTGCTTCGTGAACCTCTGATGATTTCTGCTGGATTTTGTGTTGTAGGACTAGCGCTCCATGGTTTTATTTTATTTTATTAGAAGGTTTTATTAACATAAACACAGAATATCGCAGCGGCTCTGAGCAGACAGCAGCAGGGGGCGGAGCAGACCCCAAGTTCAGCAGAGCACGGACTGAGCCATATATAAGTCCCAGAGTGTTCAAATATCGCAGACCATACCTTTAATAAATTCACGTAATTGTCAAATCAGCTGGATTTAAAAAGTAGTTTCGCCATGCGCATGCGCAGCGAGCGGATACGCTTCATTTCTTTAAAATTTAGCAAGATAAACACATAAAAATGTACATTTGTTAGCTGACATTATGGCAAAAGTGTTTCTGAGCTTAGCCGTTCCTTAATAAATTCATGTGAATGGTCAAATCAGCTGGATTTAAATTGTTTCGCTTTGACGTCTTCCAAACGGTCGCGAAAATAAATTATGAATAAATCGAATTTTAGCTCAAACATCTCCTACAGCTAATGGGTTGTAAATGTCCATCCAGTGATTACTTTCTGTAAGTTTTATCAAAATCTGTCGTGTGGTTCTTGAGATATTTTGCTAACAAACACTAGTTCAGACCTACCTGCAGAGTTCAGGAGGCCGGGCTGCGACAGAGTGAGTCCGAGCAGAGGAGGCTTTTTTCGGACACACGAGCTGGGAATGGTCGGTGGACCCTAGCGGCCGAAAGTGGTACTGCTCCATTTTTTTCATCAGAATGAATGGAAACTGTCATATCTTAGCCAAAAATTGGTCTATGGGAAAAAAATCTGTAAATATGTTGCTTTGCCCCATAAGTCGCAGGACCTGAAAATTAGTTTAAAAAAACTGCGACTTATAAGCCAGAAAATACGGTATTTACTATCCGCAGCGGCTACAGCCGAAACAGCTGTCTGCAAGCGGACGAAACAAACTCACCGCGCAGAAGGCCGATGCATCACAACTACGTGTAAAAAAGAAAAAGAAGCAATATTTATGGTAAAATTGTATCTTCTGAGTTCCTAAGTGCATGCTGCAAAAACAACAGCAAACGCTAATAATCTGTTCAGAAACAGTATAGCCATTGGATATGATTTACAGCCCCTGGATTTTCTTGGCAACCGCCGACAGCAGGTCTCTTCTTTCTAAAGCCTCTTACATCTTTTTTTATACTTGCCAAATTGAAACAGTATTTGTTTTAATGGGAGTTCTAATTAACCAGTATGTATTCCCCCACTTGCTCCGCGAGTGGCTGAGCTGTGAATGCAGGCGATGTGCTCATCCCCTTTGATTTGTTGTCAGTGGAGGCTGCCAGCTGACACAGTGCCCGGCGAGAGGCTTAATGCCCAAGTTTTAATAATGTGGGGGACTACACCAATCTCCCCCCCTCTCATTGGTATTCAGGTGCAGGATGTCTTGTTAGAAGTCAGGGAGGGAGGCGGAATGGAGCCAGAGCACCCAGATTGTTCTGTACATTTTTTCCCCCCTCTCTCCATTTTTTTCTTGGCAACAGCAGAGCTAGCTTCTTAAAAATAATTCATCCCATTTTTTAAAAGAAGCGTCTGCGCTAGCTAATGGAAGAGCAGCAGCACAGTTTGGAGTCTCCCCTGGCTTATCTCTCTCAGACAGTTGTGGGGAGTCGCTGGTGGTGAGCATGGTGTCGGCGTGCGTGGTACGGTGCAACGCCGAGCGGGCATGGCAGGCCTGGGGACACACATCAAAGGGAGGCAGGGGTGAGAGCCGCTCTGCCTCTGATCCCGTGTGCACGTGTGCATGTGTGCATGTGTGTGTGTATGTGTAGGCCCGGCCCACTCACACAGCCCAAAGGCCTTCCTTACATACACTCATCCTTGTCATTCCAAAACACACAACAGTTTCACAAAACTGCAAAACAGAAAGAAAAAAGTTTCTTATGAAACTTGGAAACTTCCTTCATCCAAACAGCAATAAAAATCTATCCACCGCATCTGTCAGGCTATAGAGAGATCATTCTATAATACATCTGAACATCCTTCCATATGCACTTTTTATTCTTTTTGTATTCCTCAGTGTTATATTTTTTAAAGAGTAGAGCCCAAATAAGGTGTCTTGGTGCTTGAATAGGATGTAAAAGTCACTTTTTTGAGGATGTTGCAGCTCTCAGCCCCAAATACCTAAAGATATAAGAGGTGAAACCTCTTCAAGAGGTAAAAATGAACTCTTGCTTTTTGTTCAAGCACCTTGAATTGCCATGACCAGGGGTCTGCGACCTTTATGATCAAAAGAGCCATTTCTGCCAGTTTGTTCAATAAATTTAACGTGTCCGGAGCAGCAATACCTGCTACAGCTGGGATTCTCATCTGGTGGCCCACGGACCACTTTAAGTTTGTTGGAGAGCGCTTTTCTAGCCTGTATGGGTGACATTATTCATTCATTCAACTTTTATTTAGTCAGGTAAATCTCATTGAGCCTCGTGGGCTCATTTACAAAAGCGACCTGCTATAAACTAAAGAATGATGAACAGCAATGGTAGAATTTTTATAAAACAAAAACAAAAAATTAACAATTTTTTTTATAGTTATTGATATTTTTACATGTTAAGACAAAATAAAAAACAAGATACTTGTAAAAAGGAAAACACAATGTAGTTTTTGACCAATTTCTAAAAACTAAAATGATGAATGATGCAGGTGATTTTGACATAAGTGACAATAAAAATAAAAATAAAATTGTATGAATCATTTGTGAATGTCTATTGTTGTCGTTGTTATCCACTGTTGTCATCATTCTTTGTTGAAACCAGGTCTCTCTTGTGAATGATTTCTCGAGGCTCAATGGGATTAACCTGTTTAAATAAAGGTTGAATAAATAAAATTTTAACTGTATACAAATAACGTATCCTACTTTGAAGAAAGAAAGCGTATAAGTGAAAGTGGGTGTGTTTTACTCCTTGTAATGTTTCTAGTATTCATGTATTTGCGAAAGAAATTACAGGGAAACTGTTAAAACTAGCCCTTAGTTGTTGTTATAACAATTCAGTTTTATGTTAGTTTTGGTCAAAGCTTGAAAGAGCCACTGCAGAGGGGCCAAAGAGCCGCATGTGGCTCCAGAGCCACAGGTAGCAGACCCCTGGCCATGACCTCGATGAGACACACAATAGACACTAAAGTGTAAACCAAATCATGCCACTCTGCTCCGCATGCAGCTTATCATTGAGTGCGGTTTCTTTTTTCCAAATACCGATAGGTGTCCCCGTTTAAAAAAAGAAGTGAGCCTAAATGTTTTCATAGCAATGCAATGTCCAGGAACTTGGCTTCAAAATGCGATTTAGATATTTACTATTAATATAAGGCTCCAACCTGATCAATTAAAAGATTAGGTTGGAGCCTTACTTGTCAATCCAAAGCATATACAGTACTTATACTTAACATAAAAGTAAGCCGTAAACTTATTTATAGTGTGTAATACTTAAATATTATAATAAAAGTCTTAAGGAGAGGTGACCTTATGTTCAGTTATGGATCGCTGAAAATACTTAAATGGCCGCCCTTCATGCCCTTGCATGCCTTTTCCTTTTTCCCCAACACCCGCGAGCTGCTAAATGAAACAAGACCAACAACAAAACACACTTCTGCTTTCATACAGTCTGCCCAGTCAGGCACAGCGTCACTCTTACCAACCCTTAACATACCGCCTCCCTCAACCAGCCAAACATGTTGTACATCCAACAATGACAGCGGCCAGTTTGGAGTGAGGATGGCTTTTCCACAGCCTGTAATGGGAAAATGTGCGCTGTCGGGATGGGTTATGGGATTGGGATGGACGCGAGCTCCTGTTGGGACTGCTGAACACTGCAGGATTCCATTACAGATTTGGCACCTCGCCATCGCAGCCCATTTGCTGCGAATCACAGAATTTTTGTCAATCTTTACAGCGACTGCATGCAAGGCCATCAAAGACAGACACTTGAAGGAATAGCTCGCGCACACCAATACACAAGTATATCGCCTGGAAACAGATTCAGTCCTCGTTTCCATCTCGCTAGGAGTTTAACAGCATTCATTTTTTTCATAGCGCAGAAGCAAAACAGGAATAAATACATGAAAATGTGTAGAATGTCAGTAATTTACCATTTGAATATCGTTTGGTTTAGCGTAAAGGAAGGCTGTGTGGCATCTGGAGTGAACCTGAGTGTTTGCTGAGTGAATTTTGTCTCTTGTGAGTTTCCTGCAGCTGCATGCTTGTGGAGTGAGGGCTGCCCAGCACTGCAGGGTGCTGCACCAGGGAGTGAACTCTGATTTTGCTATCAGTGGGAACACTCATCTCCACGCTGAGAAGCTGATAGGAATGGCACACAGTATTCTGTATGCATTCAAACCGAAGAAATACTAGTGCAGTCAATGATCAATGCTTAGAACGCACATGTTTACTTAAAATATATATATTTATATTAAAAACTTCTAATAGCAGACAAAGAATGAACATAATATTGGTCAATCCCTTTTGATTGAGTAATTGAATACTGGAAATCCACACTTTGCAGTTGTTCAAAATCTCCTGTCCTAATCCTCACTATGACAGGAAATGTTTAATATTCCAACACATTCATAAACGCCTCTAAAGCGAGGGGGAGAGCGCGACAGTTCACCCCATGCCAGTATTAGAGAGACCCATTAATAATAATAAAAAACCCTCCATGTTCCTGGTGTGTGTGTTTTTTTTTCTGCAGGTTTGCAGCGAGAGCATTAGCAGTTAAAACCCCTGTGCCACGATTAACAATCAAACACGCTGTGAGCCTCCATGTTATCCTCCGTCGCTCCAGCAGGAGAGAAAATCTCTTTTTTGTCACAAAATCCTTAATTCTTTCTTCACTGAAGAAAGAGGGGTAATACCAAGAATGTTTCCAATCTGCTTTGAGAAATATTTGAAGAAAAAAAAAAAACTCCCAATAAAACGTGTGAACGACGGGGTAATTGTGGACAAACGCAGCATTGAAATTCATTTTCAACTCTTTACACACCATTTCAATCTTATTTTCTGCCTGTTAGCCACATCTTGTTGGTGAGGGTGGGCAAGACTGGCCAGTATTGATGGGTACGGTAATTGTGTATAATTCACTCCGTACACACAATTCGCATCAACACAAATCATTTTTCATTCTGTGCTACTTAACTCTCAACCCTTACGCACAGAGTCGCATTTAAACGCTCATTAATGGGGGGACTTCAAAAGACGGCAGGAACTCAAATCTTTCCAGAGAAGGCAGGAAACATGCCTTCTCGTTTTAATTCATGCATCAAGACAGAAAAGACTGTGGAGGAGAGTTAAGTGTAGAAATGTAATAACTTTAGAGAGCACAAGAGCAGGTGAAGTGACCAGAGGGATGAACAGAGAGCAGTCAGTCTGCACACACAGCTGCCTAGAAATCAGTAAGAGACATGAGAAGAAGGGGAAAAAAGCACACAAGGCACTGAAGTCTTCTCGCTGCAGACAATTACGTGAAGAAGATTATGGGTGTGCATTTATAAGCTTGAGCTAATTATTTCATCTGCATGTGTTCTCACTGCTCAGTGCAGGATTTAGACGTCCCAGGAAAGTAGAAAACCGCTGTTTTGGAGCAGCTCGAGCACTTGTGGTGCTATCAAGATGAATTTTAATTTGTTGATGTTAATCCAATTGTTTTACAAATGTAGCAATTTGGAGTCGCTAAAATAAATCCACAGCTCTGAAAGCGGCGAACATAAAGGCCCACACTGGCGGTTATTTTGCTGAACATGCTGTTTTGGAAATTTAATTTCAGTGAAATGTAATTACATAGCCTTATAGCAGTGGGAGGAGGAGGAAGTGATGGAGGGACTAATGCTAACGCCACCTATAATAAAGGAGCACTGATGCTGTGATAGCACCATGTAAAGCTTGTTTTTCTGACCTGTGGGGAGAGCCCGTTGCCAACCGCGTTCATGTGGTTGCCGGACGCTGAAGGGCTCATGAAGGTATCGGAGTAGCTGGAGAAGCTGTGGCGATTGGACGACAGGCCGTAAGCAGAGCCGCTGTCAGCACTCAGACCTCCTTGGTGCATGGAGGACGGAGGCAGGGGCTGGGGTCTGTGCAATGTGCTGCCGCCATCTGAAACAAACAAAAAATAATAATAACATCTGAATTAGGCAAGACAGGAAGCATCCAGATGTGGCCTCAACAAATTCAAGCTCAACAGGTCACAAGATCCTTCCTAAAAATAATTAGATATTTTTAACATTTTTATTAAAAAAGCACCAATGTAACTACCGTATTTTCCGAACTATAGGTCACAGTTTTTTGCTTAATTTGCATGCCCTGCGACCTGTAGAGAGGTGAGACCTGTTTATGGGTTTTTCCCCATATTTTTGGACCAATTTTTGGCTCAGATATGACCGTTTTTCATTTTGGCAAAAAAATGGTGCAGTACCACTTTTGTCCGCTAGGGTACACCGACCGTTCCCACCTCATGTGTCCGAAGGCAGCCTCCACTGGTCGGACTGACTCTGTCGCAGCCCGGCCTCCTGCTCTGGAAGTAACTACTGTTAGCTCAGTGTTTGTTAGCAAAATAAGTCAAGAACCACAGGACAGATTTTTATCAAACTTACAGAAAGTAATCACTGTATGGACATTTACAAGTGACTAGCTTTATGAGATGTTTGAGATTTAAAAAATATCAATGTTTTATAGACGTAAACGTGTCGCGTTAGCTTCGGGTTATTTTCCTGCCACTATTCGTCTAAATAACTCATAAACCACACCGTGGATTTTCTTGAAACCTACAGAACGTAATTACTTGGTAGCAATTTACAAACTGTGACCTGTATGAGACATTTGAGATAAAACTTGATTTATTTATAATTTATTTTTGCAGTGCATGCGACCGTTTGGAAGACGTCAAAGCGAAACAATTTAAATCCAGCAGATTTGACCATTTCGTGAATTTATTAAGGAACGGTTAAGCTCAGGATTCCTTGTGCTATAATGTCAGCTATAATTTTTAGCAAACAAATAATAGTTTTTACCGTGTTAAAGCTGAACTATGTAACTTTGTAATGCAGTCTGTAACTTTTCTAACAATATATTTTTAACATATTTCTTCACTCTGTCACTATCTACTGACAGACTGATGTTAGACAAAGTAATCTCTGAAAAAATCTATAGTCCCCTTGCTTCTCTATCAGCATTTCTAAAAACACTAAAAACACAGAGTGACCCGGACAATGACCAGCCAATAAAAACAGAGTTGTTTGTCACGCCCCAACCCACGCCACCGCCTGTCCCAGCCCCAGCGTAGCGCAGGTTCTCATTCAAAGGATTGCAAAGCGATGCAGGACTGATTTGTATGTGACACAAATGTATCATCCCAGAGCTGGACTTTTATTTTGTTTTTTTTGCCAAAAGTCAAGTGATCGCTTCATCCTTCACCCACAGGAATGAGGAAGTCACGAGCGAATTAAATCATGTCCAACGTTGCTTCGTGAAGCTCTGCTGATTTCTTCTGGTTTTTGTGTTGTAGGACCAGTGATTCATGGTTTTATTATATTTTTTAAAACGTTTTATTAACATATAATCACAGAATATTGAAGCGCTCCGAGCGGACACACAGCAGGGGGCGGAGCTGCAGAACTCAAGTTCAACAGAGAACGGACTGTGGCTCCTCCTCAGAGCCATACTGTATATGGCTCTGAGGGGAGGGAGCAGAATGCTTTTCCCTGATGAAAATTTTTCTAAGTCCCAGCGTTCTACAGAAATTACATAGTGAGCCTTTAATCTTGTAAAGTCCTTCCGTGCTCGCTCGCTGCTGTGGCTGCCATTTTCAGCAGGGCAAATGAGGCGCTGACGCATCGCATAGCGATGACATAAAGGTGCGACCTGTTTATGGATTTTTCCAATTTATTGCCAATAAATGGACAAAGCGATCTATATAACAATGCAACCTATCAGGCGGAAAATACGGTACTCATAATGTAATACTCTTTCATTTCTAGTGTGACAAAGATGTGATTATAAAGCTAACTGTGCAGTATGGTTTTTATACATAGCACATGACAAAAAAAAAACTTTTTAGCATGTACATAAAATATTGATGGCATACCACAAATAAACAGTTGTAATGTAATCTTGACCACAATTGGATTAAACTTGGAGAGCAGAACAGGCTGTATGTTTCACATAGACTGCAGTCGGGGTCAGTTTTACCCTGCGATAGCGTGGTGCCGGGGTAGCCGGTCTCTTGTAGCTGGTATGTGGGTAAAGTCGGCATCCCTGTGGGCGGGAATCCTCCGGGAAGAAGGTGGTTAAAAGCCGCTAGCTGATTGGCGCCAGCCTGCTTGCGCCATCGAGCCCTTCTGTTGCTAAACCACACCTGTAAGAAAAGTTCAAACACAAACATGAAGTCAAGGTGCGTCTTATCGTTTTATTTTATGTTTCTTGTCAATTTATTATCTCAGAGGAGTCCTGAAATCTGTAAATATTTATTATCCTAGTTGGTGGAGGCAATAGCGCCAGCGTTGTTGCATGTGTTGCAGTGTGTGGCCCTTGTGGGAGCTCACAGCTCATAACTGTTGTTCTTAAGGTTGTTTTCACATCTGATAGTCCGGTAGACTCAGTTCTATTGGGGACCAGTATTCAGAACATTTGTTTACATTTCAGCTGATGCGGTTTGCATTCACACTGCACTGAGTCAATCGAGCCAACCTGCTCCCCCCTCACCTGTGGTGGCGCTCACCAAGAACTACTGAAGGAAACAACATGAAAACCTCTGAACTTTTTCTTCTTCTGGAAATAAAAACAAAAACAGAGTGGCGTCAAATTTGAGCAGTTTTAGGATTTCTGTTTTGTAATTTTTCAACATTGGACTCAGCATGAGCAGAAGGTGAGGCGGAAGACCATAGAGAATGTTGTTTTTCACACAAGGCGGCTGACGGCTCCGTATCCACAGTATTCCTACGCCCCATGATGCTTTGCGCGAAATGTGCACACGACTTCCGGTTGACCGGAAACACCGTTTGTTTACATGCGAGTAATACAGTTGAAGACAGTCCAAACTTTGTTGTTTTAGTTCATTAAAAATGTGGGAACACCACTCGTTTTGTTAAAAGAGGAGGGACAAATAAAAAGAAATTACAGATGTTACCTGATCGCGCAGACATAATTTAAAACTACATAAATAGCGAACGCGTTTGCTCCGGCCTCTCGGCTAAGGTTTATTAGCAGCAATCTCGGCTAAAAGTCACGGTCGCGTCTGAGATCTATCGTTTTAAGACAGTAAATCTTCCAAAACTCTCATTAAAAACCCTCCCCGAATAAAAAGATGTTACCTGATCACGCAGACATAATTTAAAACTACATAAATAGCGAACGCGTTTGCTCCGGCCTCTCGGCTAAGGTTTATTAGCAGCAATCTCGGCTAAAAGTCACGGTCGCGTCTGAGATCTATCGTTTTAAGACAGTAAATCTTCCAAAACTCTCATTAAAAAACCCTCCCCGAATAAAAAGATGTTACCTGATCGCGCAGACATAATTTAAAACTACATAAATAGCGAACGCGTTTGCTCCGGCCTCTCGGCTAAGGTTTATTAGCAGCTAATCTCGGCTAAAAGTCACGGTCGCGTCTGAGATCTATCGTTTTAAGACAGTAAATCTTCCAAAACTCTCATTAATAAACCCTCCCCGAATAAAAAGATGTTACCTGATCGCGCAGACATAATTTAAAACTACATAAATAGCGAACGCGTTTGCTCCGGCCTCTCGGCTAAGGTTTGTTAGCAGCTATCTCGGCTAAAAATACCGGTCGCGTCTGAGATCTATCGTTTTAAGACAGTAAATCTTCCAAAACTCTCATTAATAAACCCTCCCCGAATAAAAAGATGTTACCTGATCGCGCAGACATAATTTAAAACTACATAAATAGCGAACGCGTTTGCTCCGGCCTCTCGGCTAAGGTTTATTAGCAGCTAACTCGGCTAAAAATACCGGTCGCATCTGAGATCTATCGTTTTAAGACAGTAAATCTTCCAAAACTCTCATTAATAAACCCTCCCTGAATAAAAAGAAATTAGATGTTACCTGATCGCGCAGACACAGCCATAGAGAAGGATGCAGGAACACTCTTTCTTTGTTTTGGGTCCGTGTTGAAAACACTGTTGTTTTAGCCAAAGATTTAGCTTGGTCCGGTTGTTGGTGCAGCCGCGAACAGCACAGCAGGTACCTGAACCCCGGTAGGACATTTCAGTAAACGTTCCGTTTAAACAAAAGCTGTGTTTGCTCCGATAAAATGAATGAAAATAACTTTCAAAAACACCCGCGATCCATACTCCGCCTATGGAATACAGGCACTTCCGGTGTCGGACAGGAAGTACAATGCACATTCGCTTCTACAGTGACACCCCCAAGAATACTGTGGATAAGGTAAGAGAAATGTGCGTTTGTTTGCCTTGCGCTGTAGTCCACTTCCTGCTTTTAGAGCAGGCTCTAGTCCACTTGCATTCACACTGCATTCGAACTGTGCCAGAGTTCACTTCAACCGAACTGTACTGAACTAGTTCCAACTGAACTACGGGTGCATTCACACCAGCCCTGTTGTCCCGAACTCTAGACTATTTGCCTAGGAAGTCTGAATCGTTTGGGGAGGTGTGAACACACCATCGCACTCTGTCATGGAACAAAAAAGCGAACTCTGGCCCACTTAAAAACCTGGGTCTCGGTCCGGTAGAAGAAAACTCAAGCATGGTTCGAATACAGTGTGAATGCAACCAGACCAGGCACCGTTCCGCAAGCAGGAAGTGGACTACAGCGCAGGGCCAACAAACACGCATTGCTCTTACCTCATATGGAGCCGTCAGCTTGCCTTGTGTGAAAAACAACATTCCCATGGTCTTCTGTCTCATCTTCCGCTCATGCTGGGTCCATTGTTGAAAAATGACAAAACCGAATTCCTATAACCACTCAAATTTGACGCAACTCTGTTTTTGTTTTTATTACCAGAAGAAGAAGTGTCTTCTTCAGAGGTTTTTGTGTCGTTTCTGTCCTGTGGTGCAGCACCACCACAGGCGAGTGGGGGAACAGGTTGGTCCGAACAGGTTGGCTGTGTGTGAATGTAAACCACACCAGCTCAAATGTAAACAAAATCTTCTGAATATTGGTCCCCAACCGAACCAAGTCTACCATATTATCAGGGGTGAAACCAACCTTAGAAGGACCAGAGTTTCTGTTTTTGGTCCGGATCAGTTCATTTGTGCATTCACACCTCCCCAAACGAAACGGACTTTCTAGGCAAATGGACTGGAGTTTGATTAAAGCAGACTAAACAGGGCTGGTGTAAATGCACCCTAAGTGGTTGAAGCTGTGATCTGTGTAAACAGAAGCCCCTTCTTCAGAGGGAAGAAGTTGGTAAAAGGTCACAGACAGACCACTAAAGGCTGGTTTATACTTCTTGTCGCACGTCTTTTACCCTCCGTTTAGTGAAAAAAAAGTTGCGCAACTTCCGTTTGCACTCCCATTGCGATCCCCCGGTGACAGCTGTCTTGTACATGGCCCCCATTCAGCACTCCGAGACGCGGAGGATGCGGCTCAGAGCGTGTGATTGGTTCAAAGTTTGTGGGCGTTTTTTGTTTTTGCTTTGACATGGATAGTTTTGAAAAGAAACTCGTCTGTGCGCGCGCGCACACGCAAACCGTGCGTCTCTGTACTTTGCGCATTGCCCCCAACACACACACATACACACCAATACACATATATTTATATCAACTCATTCTCACTCCCTACTCATCATATATTGATGCTTGGGCTCAGGGTCCCTCCGCATCACATATTTGACGCGTCGGGTCGCCCCTTCTCATCATTATTTGGTGTGTAGGGTAATATCATTGAATGTTATACTGTACTGTGATCTTTTCTTCCGGTTTGGATAGTGAAGCACTTACATATCTACTTTTTTTAGCAACAGGATGCATTTCTCTCTCAAAATTTAAACCTTAGGCCTAACCTGATAACAAACCCTAAACTTAACCATTCACTTTTTATTTGACCTCCGAACCCCAAACAAACCAAATACTGTAATGATGAGAAGGGGCGACCAGACGCATCAAGTATGTGACGCAGAGGGACCCTGAGCCCAAGCATCAATATATGATGAGTAGGGAGTGAGAACATGTTGATTTATATATATGGGCGGCCGTGGCGTAGTGGTAATGGCAGTCGTCCCCCGATCGGAAGGTTGGAGGTTCGAATCCCGGTTCCCCACACCATGTGTCGTTGTGTTCTTGGGCAAGACACTTAACCCCGAGTTGCTCCCGGTAGGACTGGAAAGCGCCTTGCATGGCAGTCTGCCGCTACCGGTGTATGAATATGTGTATGAATGGGTGGATGGTTGGTATTGTAAAGCGCTTTGGGGCCCCTCATAGAGGGCTGGAAAGCGCTATATAAATAAGCTCCATTTACCATTTACCATTTATATATTTATATATTTACGAACACGCGCGCGCACACAGGAGCTAAAGCATGCGCGTGTAAAGTTGACAAAAAGAAGAGGATTGCGCATGCACGCAGCTTTTAAAACAAAGAAAACTCCGCTGTTATGCGTAAAAATGCGCGTTTAAAGCGAGCTGAGACACCCCCGCCGACGTATGCAGTGGGAGTGCGCGTGACGTATGCAGTGGGAGTGCGCGTGACGTATGCAGTGGGAGTGCGCGTGACGTTTGCAGTGGGAGGGAAGAGGGAGGGATTATCCCCACGTCTTTTAGAAGTACAGTATAAACACTCAATGCGGTCGGTGATGCACACGCAATTACGTCATCGCTGGGTTCACTCAACGGGGGGTAAAAGACGTGCGACAAGAAGTATAAACCAGGCTTGACCTGGGCTTCACACTCTTCAAATGTTGGTTAAAAAAAAAAAACGGGGAATTGTTTTTCTGGAATCCCACTGAAACTGTGCAAATACACCTCTGTATTGTCGTGGCTGTTATTAAAGATTGTAAAGGGGCATTTTAGTTGTAGAAAATGTGTATTTTTAACTTCAAAGTGGAGAAGAGTTGTGACAAAAAGCTCACAAAATGAGCAGCACCCAAAACGCAGGCGCACAATGTCACTTTCCTGAATAAAAGGGGGTAAAATGGGACTCTTTAGAACGGCAAAGATTTACACATTTTAAAAAGGCTTCTGCTTCAACAAAACATGAATATAATCGGGCCCTTTTGAAAAGAGCCAGCAACCTGTTCCATTTAACCAAGACAAGGCCTGGGCTTCGCTGTGTGCTTGGGGTTGAAGGACATTGATCTATGCCTCGCACAGGCAATTCATCAGAGTTTAATACACTGTCAGTGCAGTTCATCTACTGTTGTGTTTCAAACGGCCAGCCCTATTGTGAGCGCACATGAAAGAGGGGGACAAAAGCCCCTCCATACGCCACAGAGAACAGTGGACACAAAGAGGGGGCGTCCCTTTTAAACAGGTCTTAAAGAAGGACACTTTCAAGGAGACTTACACAGCGACATACTCTGCATTTTGGGAGCTGCCTCTTTTTGTACGCACAAACATACATAAAAACTTGTCTAGGCTCTACAAGGGATCTCAGTCCAACAGAGATCTTAATTTTAATGTTCTTTTACCCCCACACAGCTGCTGCTTCTAAAAGGGCTGTTTCTGCCCTTTGCTCAGTTTACAAGGAAGAAAAGAAGACGCAGGCAGTGCCTGCGTGGTCAAATGAGAAACAGACAAATATATAGGTTGAACAAGTGGAAAACCAACAGGAAGTCGTTATCTCAAGCTCCGCTGCCTCCGACGACCCAGTCTGAACCCCTCAATTTGCAGTTTCTAAACAAACGCAAAGTGCAGCTCACCGAAACTTCTACCATAGGGATGTAGTGGAGCGTGGTCCAATGGTCTGAACTAAAGCTCCAACTGGGCCAGACAAACAGCTGTCTGGCTGTGGGGGTGGGTGTGGGGGACAACCTTTCCCTCCACACACTCCCAGTCACCCCACCCCGCAGTGCCACTTCACCTCCGACCTCATCCACTTACACCAACCTCCTTTCATGCTCACTTAAACTTCCTTTCCTCTTTTCTTTGTCATCAGCAAACAAAACACAAGTTTTTAAGTCATTTTCTTTTGCTTTCACAACGTGGCATTTTAATTTCTGCTTTTTCTACGTAATTCTTGACAAAACCTTTAGATTTGTTAAAAATAAGGACATCTAATTCAGTTTACTATTGGGTACTGGTGAATATTAAAACAAGGCCTTAAATACTGTATAAGTATTCATGCTTGTGTTACTAAGGGATATTGAATTTAAAAAAAAAAATAGTTACATGACTTCTCAATAAATGCGTAGTTTTAAAAGGCCCAACACAAAACACATATTTAACAATGTTTTGGCCTAGCTGTAATAAAAAAATGCATTACTTTCTTCTAAATTGTATTGGCTTTTGCATGCCTTCTGTTCATCTTTTGCATGACATTCAAGCAGCAAGATTACAATTATGAATTTAAGTTTAGTTTTTAGTTTAATATACCATAATTTAAATGTACTAAAATCTCAAAAAGTTGATTAAAAATGAAATATTCAGCATGTTTTGTCTAATTTGTGTGGAACAAAACGTGGCAAAGACCAAGTGGCTTTCTCAAACGAACATCACTCTCAGCACAGACAGGGATAAACATGCACTCAAGTGGCACTGCACGTGTGTACACTATCACACACCTGCACATATTACGAGCGCACGTCTCACACAGCCCAACACAGAGCCTGAAGCTGAGGATTTGAGGCTGTGCTCTGGAACCTGATCACAAAGTCACCTTGGAACAGAGATGCTCTCCCCCAATCCGGTTTTAATTCTTCCCTGGGCTTCCTCTGAGTCCTCCTGTTTACCCACAAGTGTGCACCTCAATTCACGTGGCTCGCTTCTGACTCCGTTTTCATGAACTAAATAAATGTTTGCCTGTATCTAGTGTGTGTTTGGACAGATTTGCATCTCTGGAGGAGAAAGTTTTGGCAGAGGGAAGGGGAGAGAGGAGCTGTAAACCCTTCAAAAGTCTAATTCAAACCTGCTCAAGAAAACAGATGAAAAGGAGAGAAAAAAAGACCAGAGTACCGTATTTTTCGGAGTATAGGTCGCACCTTTTTTATCATTTTTTCATGGCCTGCGACCTATATATGGTTTTTTATCACTTTCGGCTAAACAAATTTTAAAATCCAGCTCATTTCACAATTACGTTCATTTATTAAGGAAAAGTTCAGCTCAGACACATATTTGCTATAATTTTTATCAAACAAATAATTGTTTTTAAGTGTTAATCTTCTTAAAAGCCTTGCTGTGCGCTCCTGTGGCAGACATTTGCAGCAGAGCTAAACGTAGGTGCGACCTATACTCCGGTGCAACCTATCTAGGGATTTTTCCGATCTATTGCTGATAATTGGATAATGCGACCTATACTCCGGTGCGACCTATACTCTGAAAAATACGGTAGGTGTAGTTTTAAAGAACAATCAGAGCAAACTTGAAACCTATACGATCAGATAAAAGCCTAAAATAGTCAACTTGATTCATAAAGCACATTTAAAATAGCAGCTGTTACCAAAGTGCTCTAGTTTAGCAACACAAATTCAGTCCTTGGGTCGTGTTTGACTGAGCTTATTGCTTCATTTGTCTTAATCCTCCATTCAGTTTCAACAGAATTGATTCCTACAAGTGATTTGGTTGTGTTTTCTTACTGATCTGTGATAACACATGCTCACTCCAACATTGTAAAGGCGTGACACTGCACTGCAGTAAAAAAAAACCCTCCGTGTTGTTTCCCTTAAACAGGATCATTTATATTTCAGAATTGCCCATTTAGACAATCCTCCATGAATTCTTTAACCAAAGACAAGTCCTGAATGTGTGACGCCTTTCAGGAGCCAATTTGCAACATTCGGTAGATGAATACCAAGAGCCGAGAGATAATGACAAAACAAAATGCGCTGCTGACTTCATAGCCATAAAAACACAGAGGGGTGATGCAACTGGCTTCAACATACAAATCCTCTTCGGTCTCATACCACGCAATACCCTCCCCCTGCCTCACACATCCTCCTCCTCCTCCTCCTCTCTTCTTTCCCCTCTGATTCCCTCCTTGCCTGCCTTCCAGACTGGCACTATGCTAATTAAAGTAGCTAGGAGTGTGAATTTGTGAGGAGAGTGGGATTAGTTTGATAAGTATCAGGAGTACAGAAGCACTGTACCAAAGTCATTTAAATTCTAATAATAAGAAAGTGTTAGAACATTCACACTGATGCATTGCAACAATTTCTCCCCGACAATCTACACAAATCCTATTTATTCCTTTATGAAAACGTAAACCCACACTGGCGGGAATACAGCTGCCTGTTGGGTTTGGTGTTCCCTGCTCGGCTCTAGTGGGATTTCTTTTATTATTTTTTTCCTTTTAGTGCAGAAACATGACTGATTGCACAACAACCAGGGTGTGTTATATGTTTTATCGTCTGTTTAAACCCCCCCTTTAAAAGCACCTGCGTACAATTGAGCTCACCTTCACATCTCTGCCAGGTAGAGAGGCTAGCGCTCACGCTAAATTCTCTTAGTGTTCTCATCAGTACAAGCCAGAGATAAAGGAACCTTTTTTTAACCAAATTGATTTGCATGCTTCGTAAAAAGCTATGCTTATGCCTTATTAGATTCCACTAACTATCATAGCCACATGGAGAATGTTTATTGGTAATGAAAGAGGACCTATGTGACAGATTTGGTTAAACGAGACGACTGAGGTGATGAGCTCCATGCGCAGGACTCAGGTTGTTGGAAAAGTCCAGTCTGAATGCAATTTGCTTCATGTGCGAGAGCTGATTTAGAGTGACCTGCAGCCTATTGCCTGCACATCTCGGTGTTTCCCCACCTGGGCCCTCTGAGGGCGCAAACAACGCTCTGCACGGAATGACTTTCCTGTCTGCTCCTGTTAAAACTGAGGGGTTATCCGATGGAAAGTGGCAGAGCAGCATCAGCTGAGTGTATAGTGCAGGTAGACTTGGCAGCATCCCCTCCTTTGGAGACAGCCTGGAACTAATTGCTGGGAGATATGGATCACATCCCACAATTTGTCAGTCGGGGTGATAAAACCACTGCACGGCTTGTGGTGGTAAAGGAGTACCGGTAGCTCTGCTATAACAAAATGGGGGGCAGAGGGGCTGATCAAGATAGATGGTGAGAGCGGCGAGGGCAGACGCGAGGCAGTTAGCTCTGTTTATGAGTTGTTGTGAGTCAGTGCTAAGCCAAACACTCATCACCTCCAAGAGCATCCTTTAATTTACAGCTCTGAGTGCCAGGGAGGCCTTGTTTACAGAGGTGCCACCCACACAAAGTACATCTGCACCCAACCCCAAAACTGCTTTCCACATTAGCACCATCTTTAATCACAAATGGGGGAACAGTCAAGCATGACAGCTCACACAAATTAAAATATGAGCTTGTGTGGGACCCCTCTGCAGCCCCCCGTAGTTCCCCGCTCAGTCTCAGACTGTGGTCGGCCTCTGAACGACATCTGGAAGATGTGTCATTGCAGCTGCGCTGGGGAAGCTTTGCGCTCGGGCCAAAGGGTCTCTTTCCCCCCTTGCCCTGTGATGGAGCGTTCGGGCACCCGTTGTTGAAACCCAGCTGGCGCACAGCTTATCACGTACATCACATTTACATTTCATCCACATTCTTCCTCATCGAGTTTCACGTCAGCTGTTCACGTCTTTTACAAAGGGCTGTATGACTGCGTCAATGTGGAATTTCCAGCAGCCATTAGTGGTTGGTCAACAAACTTGTCGACGAGTTTGAATAAGTGCAAGGACGTGAACACGTGAACAAACTTTAGAGCGTTTCAATCATGTGCTCCTCAAAAACATTGGAAACCGCAACACTGCTCGGGGGCCTTGTTTATTTTAGCCTCCAGAACTCTTTGCTTTGTAACCTTCTCGGAAAATCCAGTTTGAGTTGACCTTTTGAGACTTTCAAAGCTTTGCAGAATTAGATTATGAGAGAAACAGCATTAACAAATTATAGCCATGACACAAATTCCTTAGGTTTTCACATGACATCATTTAAGTCTATTATCTAACTGCGAGGAGACATCGGTGACTCTGGCGGCTTTCTTCGCTTGCACTCGTTTTTAGTCACCTCTGGCACACATCTGCATCAACACACTGGCATTAAAACAGGCAAAAATTAGTTGTTTTATTGGATGAGGCGTCTCTGTCCTCCATGATGACTCTGACTAAACCAACACAGTAGACTGTGTCATTTATTATCATTCTAAATATAAAGCAAAAACATTTGGTTTGTTCATTTCTCCTGCTACATTTTATGACTTAATCTATAAAATGTCAAATTGTGTTTACCGTATTTTTCGGAGTATAGGTCACACCTTTTTATCATTTTTTTCATGGCCTGCGACCTATACTCAGGTGCGACCTATATATGGCTTTTTATAAAATAAGCTGATTTGTAATCATTTATTAACAAAAATTAAACTGAGACACACTCTTACAATAATGTCAGCTAACAAATATATTTTTTTAGGTGTTTATCCTGCTAAAATTATTCATTTATTAAAGAAAAGTTCAGCTCAGACACATATTTGCTATAATTTTTTATCAAACAATTAATTGTTTTTAAGTGTTAATCTTCTTAAAAGCCTTGCTGTGCGCTCCTGTGGAAGAGACATTTGCAGCAGAGCTAAACACGGTCCACATTTTGACGTAGGTGCAACCTATACTCGGGTGCGACCTATACTCCATAAAATACGGTACTTTTTGAATTTGCTGGAGTACACTTTGATAAAAAATCGCCGCTGTAACTTTCAGTTTTCCACCTTTTAACTGCATTTATTTCTAATACAAGCCACTTGAATGTACATTTTTTCCCTTCCTTTAGAAATATTGGATGTGCATGTGGGGGGGGTTAAGATGGACAGTGACATGTGTGGAATCGGTTACCCAAACTGTGATGAACAGTTAGCATGCGGTGAGAAGTCTGGGCGGTTTCAGAGTGAGTGTGAACCACTGTGGTAAGAAGAGAGCGGTGCCCCAGACCTTTTTTTTTTCTTTTTTACTAGCGGCTGATTGATTAATGTTGTTGTCGGAGCATGAGGTCCCTCGAGAGGATGGAGAACTCTGGGTGATATGTGGAAGGATTTTACAAGCAGCGGCGAGCTTGAAAGTGGTGGGATGAGATCCCGGCCAAAGGCCGAAATGAGAAATCCATCAGGAATGTATTCCCTTTCTCTCCTCTCCTCTTTCCCCCACTTTCTTCCCATCTTTGGAAGAACAGCTGCTGCTGTAGCTCTACTGTACACATCTTCCTTCAATCTTACACACAACTGTAGGGAGCTCAGGCTGTCGGCTCGGGTGTGAAGTGAGGAAGTATCTCTGTCAAAGCTCTTGAACATGAAAGATAACATAGTACTGCAAACTCTGTTGCATTTCACACTGACATATGATATATACAGTATTTAAAAAAAAAAGAAACACAGTCCTGATTGATGAATATATTGTTGTGGTTTAAAAAAGAAAAAACTTAGTTAAACCTTTGGTGAAAGATTTTGTATTTCTGCAGCATGTGAACATGTGAACTGATATAGAAAGATTAAGTTTGAACACTTACCATCAGTTTCACATGTGCCTAAAGAGGTAGTGCATCCATGTTGCAACAAAAAAAATCATTTACAGGTAGTCCTCGACTTACGCCCTCCCATTGAAAAGCATTGTTCGAGTTACGCGGTTTATGCGCCTTTACAGCAGAAAATACGGTACCGAAACTCACCGGAGGACAGCGGAAATTTACAGGCGGTTTACAGGAGGGAGTGGGGGGAGAGTAGCTTCAGTGGAAAATTACTACAGACCTCATTGTTTGGACAGGCAGACCGGAGCAGAGACGGGTGGATGGTGTCACCAGACGGCAGGAAACAGCGGAGCTGGACTGGAGGAGCAAGAGCTAACATGCTAACAGACCTTGCTGTAAACGCTGTGGACCGCGTGAAGCAGCAGGAAGCTGCAGAGCTCGGAGGTGCAACGAGCTAACATGCTAACAGACGGAGGAAGAATTCACCAGCATACCAGTAGGTTATTAACTCTTTTGTCCCTTCATTATGGCTCTCAAATGTATGTAGTTTTTGATAATTACCGTATTTTCTGGACTATAGGTTGTGGCTTTTTATAATTTTTTCATGGCCTGCGACCTATAGTCAGGTGTGACCTATATACTGTATGGCTTTTTATAAAATAAGCTGATTTGTAATCATTTATTAACAAAAATTAAACTGAGACACACTCTTGAAATAAGTCAGCTAACAAATATATATTTTTAGGTGTTTATCCTGCTAAAATTATTCATTTATTAAAGAAAAGTTCAGCTCAGACACATATTTGCTATAATTTTTTATCAAACAATTAATTGTTTTTAAGTGTTATCTTCTTAAAGGCCTTGCTGTGTGTTCCTGTAGAAGAGACATTGGCAGCAGAGCTAAACACAGTCCACATTTTGACGTAGGTGCGACCTATATTCAGGTGCAACCTATATATGGATATTTCCAATTCTCTGGCAATAATTGGACAATGCGACCTATACTTGGGTGCGACCTATAGTCCGAAAAATACGGTATGTAGGGTAATGTGTTAGGATAGGCTAAGTGCTTGGTAAAATACTGTACTGTACGTATGAGGTGCCGTTTGGACGTATTTTCCGACTTACGTCAATTTTCGAGTTACGAACGGGCGTAGGAACGGAACTGCGTCGTAACTCGGGGACCACCTGTATGAACTTTACTGCATGTAGAATGTGAAGAACTGAAGAAACTTTAGCCACTACGAGATAAATTGATCATAATGTGTGTGTGCTGGAACTGTTTGTTCAACCTGCACTCTTGCTTCTGTGAGTTTGGTCCTCTGAGCCAGCTCCTCTCTGGTGTAGATGTCAGGGTAATGCGTCCTCTCGAAAGCCTTCTCCAGCTCCTCCAGCTGCTCAGCGGTGAAGGTGGTGCGGCTGCGCCTCTGCTTCCTCTTCAGGGGCAAATCGGGCTCCGAGTCCACATCCGAACCCTCGTCCGTGCGGTTGGCTGCGACGCAAAGAAAGAGGCAGATCACGTAAGTGAAGGCGAGTCGAGAGGCCTTTGTGTGTCTAAACAGTTTGTAGGACACAGCAGTGTTATCTGCATTTCACAACTGACTCGCTTTTTACACTCACAGCGCAAGGGCTTGCATCAGAGAGGATTCAAATGACAGCCACTCATCTCTAAATACACAACTGGGAGAATATTATCTTAATCTGTGGATATTTATTTAATATAGAAGAGGCCCTGGTATACAATCCTGCCTGAGCGAGGGGCCCCAAAGGCTGCGGAGACTGAGAGCCCAGGAGGAAAGGGGTGATAGCTGGTAGAGGGGTTAATCTGCAGAGGCCACCTTGCTGCTCTTCACCCTGCTTTCTCCCAGGGCACACTGCTCATGCACAGCTCAGCCCCAGTGTATAAATCCAAGCACAATATCACACCAAAACCATTCAGTGCCATGTGTTTCCACCTGCTGTCAGTGAATGCATTAGAGCACATTTTGCTGTACTTTTTAGGCATTCAACTAAGCTGAATTTCTGCTCGAGGAACATACAGCACAAAGCTGTACAATCCAGGCCGACAGGGAACATTTTTTGACAGCAAACACGCATTACCATTGCGCATTACCATTATAACTGAATTTAGAAAATTGCATCATTTTCACCTCCTCTGCATGTCTATTCAAACTGCATGGCCCTTTTCATTTCATGTCACAAAATTCGTATTTTCATAATTTCTTCATTGAGACATTGACAAGGGCAGAGTGATGTGCCAGCGTTGCTCCAGGCTATAGTTGGATTGCATCACGCGCCGTCCAGAAAGTGTGGGAGAAGGGAAAGAAAGGGAGGTATTGAAGAAGAGGGTGCATGAAGATGATTTCTGCTCCTTAACCATCCAGATCAGATGAAAACGCTCACCTGAACGTGGCGGCTTCCCCCTAACTCGTCGTTTCACCACTCCCAGCAGTGTTTGTATTTCACTCTAGTCGAATCTTTCGGCACAAGTGGACAAAAGAACACTCAGACCTCGCCTCCAAATAACAACTGTGAGAACAAAAGAGCAACAGAGCTGGCGGAGTCTCAAGGCCAGCTCCAGAGTTTAATTAAACAAGGAATTATGGGATTATATGGAGACTATCATTACAGGCCACTCTATGAGTCGTCTGCGAATTTTTTTTTGTCCCCCCCTGAGCTCGTGCTCAATGATTCTGTGCGGATTACATGTGGCTGCAGGACATGAGGCCGCATTCATTAAATCAATTCTTCAGTCTCGTCCTATTTAATAAAGATTGATTCTTGAAGCACACGCTCACTCTGCTGTCGAACACCCTTGAACGTACAAAGTTGAATATGTACATACACCACATATCCCCTTGTTGGTTTTCATGAGGATGCGTGTATCCATTTGCTCTGTAACGTGCCGTGACCACACTTGAGACCAGACCAGCAGCCAGCAGATCGTTTTCCAAAGTCACCTCTGTGTCCCCGCAGAGAGATGCTGGGGTCAGAGTCGACACATGCTCGGCGGGTTTCTCTTCCCCTCAAATCATTTTCTTCCCCTCTCTTTTTGTTCGTGGCGCTTGCACCGACTTTGTTTCGCCAGTAAATGTCTGTGTCACATTTAGCATGCCACCAAGCTAATGACTGATAAACCTCTGCAGACAATGGCTTGTACTGCTGCTCGTCATTAAGCCATGCAGAGCCAACACATCTGCTCACGTACAAGAAGCAGAGGTGCAAGGTCAACAGCCCTGCCTGTAATGAGTAAGGGAAAATGGAACACGACACATCCTGGATGCAGTCAAATGGGACCGAGGTTGGATGTAAATCTCATCTATATTTAAAGAGCAAAGGAGATACAGTTCCTTAAAAAAAAACAGCTGCTTTCCTCACAGATGCAAGACAGAAGCTGAACTCACATCAGCAAAAAAAAACACCATAAAGGAGTCGACGAGGGACACGCCCCCAGAAACCATCTTGGCTACAGCAAACTGGTTGGTCCACATAAGTTGCTTACTTGGTGGGTTAACTTCAGTGTGCTTTGGACTACTCTGACTGAGGAAGCCCTCTGGAGTGAGGGTGAAACGTTTCTGCTAAAAAGAAACTGTCCAGATGAACTGATTGAGAATGAGCGGATTTGATACCTGGACTATTGAGAATTAACTTTCTTACCATAAAGGTTATTTTCTGCAAATTGGCTCAAAAAAGACTAAATCAGCATGTAAAACCATAACAAAGCCTATTTTTATTTTGCAAAAAAGAGCTGTAAGAATTATAACAAGAAAGCATTATTGTCATCCTTCTATATTCTGTTTTGTCAATTGAAATTACTTAAGTTTTATGATTTGGTAGACTATAATATTCTTCTACTTATGTATAAAGCTCAGAATTACTTACTACCATCAAACATTCAAGCATATTTTGTGAAAAGGAAAAGTTGCTATAATTTAAAGGGAATAGATATTTTTGTAAAACCTAAGTATAGAACCAGTTTAAAGGGTCAGTCTATACAACACAGGGAATAGGTCTATGGAATAGTTTGGAGGACGATGTAAAAAAAGGGAAGTCAATGTTTATATTTAAGAAAAATATTAAAACTATTTTGTTGAAAAGATACATATAAGTTGATTAATATCTAATGAATTCTAAATGGTAAATTTTGACGAGTTATGTATTTTGCTGTATTTTATATGGATATATATCCATAGATATATGGATATATATATATGGTCCAGAGGACCAGACTTAGCTTTTTTAGATTTTTCTACCTGGATTATTGAGCATGCATCAGGGTATATATGGATGATTATTATTATTTGATGATGGATGATTATGTTTGAATTAATAGTTTGAATTGATTTTGTTAAGCAGATATGATAAGACATGTTTCTTCTTCTGCTTCCTTTCATTTTATGTTTTTTTATTGTCTTTGTGTTTTATAATGGAAATGAATAAATTATTAAAATAAAAATGGTTCTGAATGAAATCCCTGCAGGACTGTTTGTAATGTTCTTCTGGGCACAAAAAGGTAAAGTCTGATTAGACCTTTGCATAATAGATCTGCTGTAATTTTCTTTCAAAGGTTCATGAGATATGGGTAAACCACTCGTGCCTTGTCTCATTACTTATTGTCCAATTAGAAACGTATTATGCGCCATCCACTGGGCACAATTAGTGCTGTGTATCCTCCTTCAGGGGCCCTCCGAGGTTTTACCTTAATATTGATTTGAAATTGTGGCCATTATAAACAGGAATTAATCAGGTTTAAACTCTGCTTCGTCAAGGTAAATGCCAGATTAGGCTTTAAATAATAAAAAAAACACCAGAGGCAGTGTAAGGAAAAGCCACTTAATCCCTATTTTATTACACCTCATGTCTTCTGAAACGTATCATTTCAATGCAGGAAAGTTAAACATTTTGTCTGACCAATAATATTTCATTTGCAATTACAAATCCGAGTGATTAAAAACTGAAGGCTAGTGGTAATCCCTGCAAACATCAGTTTCATATGTAATTTAAATGTTCACCGTATAATCTTCAACAGGAAATCATGCAAAACTTTCATTGTAAATAATAAAAAATAATTTTAAAAGGCACAGCTCTTAGCAAAAAAAGAACTAAAACGAGAACAAACAAAAAAGTTGGTTTAGCTTCTGGAGATGTTTCACAACCTTTTACAATTAGTTTCAAATAACTTCCAGATGTGATAAGCTTTGCCTTTTCTCTTTCATTTCCTTTGCACGTTGAAATGTTGGAAAATAGCGAGCCTGCTTGGAATCAGAGCGCAGTAAAAAATAAAAAAAATAACTACCGACCAAACCATAAAAGCGGCGAACATTTAAAAGAGGGAATACTGAGCACAACTTTGACACGCTGCTCAGACAAGAACAGGCGGCTGACGTTGTCTAATTTGGTGTTTCTGCAAATGAACTCTATTAAGAAAAGCACATCATTTCACCCTGCTGTGACTCTGCTTTAATGATGCTTTAAATCTGACCGGACCTTTTAGATAAAACACAGTTCTTGCTCTTGAAGGACCTAAACGAAATGGTTTGAGGTTGCTGTGAGGTTTAAACGCCTTTATCTCCCCTCGCTCTCCTCTGCTGACCTTTCAGACAGACCTCAGGCAGATGGGATCCTCATCACACCATGGTTCCCCTAAAACCAGTCATCGTGTGGACCCCCTTCGCTGTGCTACTCCTTTTAAGGCCTCCAGTTCTCCACCTTTACCCCCTAAGATGCTGAGGTAATGCTAATTACCGTAAATGGACAGCTGTCCACTCAATGTGGCAATTAACCAGCGATCTGTAAAGGTACAAGTTTATGACACGTAACAGCATCAATAAACATTGTGTCTAACGAGCTGATGAAACAGTGGCTAAAACCGTGCAATTTATAGTTAACCAACTTACAGTTACATTTACAAGAAATACAATACAATACAATACAACTTTATTTATAAAGCACTTTAAAACAACACCGTTGGCCAAAGTGCTGACAACAATTATGAAATGTGTGTCTAAAAGGCTTGACAGTAAAACTTTGTTACGTAATACTGTTTTTCAAGAATAAATTAAACTATCTGAAAAGTAGGGGTGCACAGATTGCAGTTTTTTGGCCGATCACCGATTTCTACAAAGTCTGACCTGCCAATTCCGATTTTGGCCGATACCGATTTTGTTTTATAAGCAACACTGTTAGACGTTGTAAGGTCATAATGCGCCTTCAAATTTCAATCTTATTTTGTTGAAAAACAGACCCTTGAACAATATTCTAGAAACAATACAAACCACAAACTGGTCACAAGGTAGTGCTCTGAAGTATACATGAAGTTCAAACAAAAAAAAAAATCTGTAAAATCGTTTTCTCATGCAAGCATTGCCGATTTCCCAAAATTAGGGAAATCGGGGCCGATAAATCGGCCGGACGATTTATCGGTGCACCCCTACTGAAAAGCTATAAGGAAAGTGAACAAGAATCAGTTTTACAGAATCAAATCCCTATGTGGCACCTGTAAGAACTCAAATCAAAGCGTCTCCCATCACAGTTTTTCTTTAATATCAGAACCCCCCCAGCCGCAATACCAGCGATACCTTTGCAAACTATCCAAGACGGAGGGACAAAAACAGACAGGGCTTTGGCAGTGCAGCATTAGCTCATAATGGCTCATTTTGAAAAGCATATTAGTTCCAGCATAATTACAATCGGGCCTCACGCTCTGTGTTTTGCAGGCATTCACAGGACCAGCCTCTGCGATGCACCGACTCACACCAGTTGACTGTGACTGACAGCAGATTTAGCTCAAAATGCTGTTTTTTCCTCCTCCTTTTTTTTCCCCACAGGACAAAAATAACACCACATCTTTTCTCCCCGTTTGTGTTGACTTGTTTATTTTGTGCCTACCTTTTGTCCTACTTGATACTTCAATTATACTATTTGTCAGTCAGAGGGGGTGAATATCAAAAGGCCTAATTATGCAAACAGGCCTGTGATACGAGGCATCTGCCTCAGATGGGATCTGCTATCTCTGACATGCATCTGTCTCTGCGCTGTCTTCTCTGCTCCGGGCCTGCATATAAACACGCCTGCCTGTCCCCGGGACTGCATGCGATTCAACCACCAACACTGGAGTGGAGGGATGTATCGGGGGCGGCTAAGTGGGGTGGGAGGCGGGGAGGAGGTTCGTGCAGCAACATCAAATAGCTAACAACTTCTCAATTTGCATTTTTCCGAGAATGGTGCGGCATCTCCGTTTAATGCACTTGCCTGTTCATCCTGAAGGGGTTGCCAAGTTAAAGAAGCCGTGAGATTCAAGGCATTTACCAAAGGATGTATGAGATAGGACCCTTATGTGAACACAAGATAGACGACAGCGATAAGCAGAACGGTTCAAAGACAAATTGCCTCGGAATAATCTTTTCCTGTGGATATTTCAGTACAAGTGAGGAATAAACAAATAAAAACAAATTCAAAACACTTGAAGTGAGCACATAGCGTCAGCACAGTTAGAATGAATTTATAAATATTAGATTAAATTATTTGGTTCGACTGGATGTGAGCTCAAATCAAGTTAACTGCACACTTGGTCTGGTAGCAGGCCACAACGCATCATCAATTTCCTCTGGTGGTCAGTGACCTTCTCTTGGTTGTAATTTGACATTTAGCTGAAATTGAATCTGGATTAGATGCGTAACAGTACATAAGCGTATTAAAAATCCACAGTTTGTCTCCAATAAAATCATTCTCAGCTCACCTTTGTGGACGCATGTCTGAGGTTCGGTGTCATCTCGTGTAAATTGCAAGAGCAGAAATCATGCTCAAGTATATTTCAAGTACTGTAGCTGCAAGATTATGTTTACAGCTTTTATATGTAGAAGTTTTAGGTAAACTTCAATCTGACTTTAAAAGTCTTCCCTCTGGAATTCAGAAATTATTTAAGTTAAGAGAGAGTAAATATAATTTACGAGGTTTGTTAATATTTGAACAAGGTAAAGAGAAAAGTAAAGTAAAATCTAGATGTGTTTAAGTTATCGGCGTGAAACTGTGGAATGAACTGAATGATGATCTCACATCAATCTTACATTTATTACTACTGTTTACATTTACACTACTTTTTATATCTACACTACTGCTGATATATATATTATTTTTACTACCCTTATTGCATATGCCACTTTACCTCTATACCAATATCAACTACCTCATACATATACTGTGTACATAAACTTCATGTGCTGCTCTGTCACTATTACAAATGTCAATGCCAGAACTTTCATTTTATTTTATAGATATACATTTTACACTTTTATACTACTATGCAAAAAACTCAGGACAGTATTACACTTTTTATTACTTCATTTTATGCTCATGTTTATTAAATGTTTCAGTGTTTTAGTGTGGTTAATGTTGCACCAAGGGTCTGAGAGAAATGCAATTTCGGTGTATGTCCTGTACATATTGCAGTTTTGACAATAAAGTTGACTTTGACTTTGAAATTATGTGCTTTTTTTGGTGAGCTTTAAAAGAGCCTTAAAATGTAAAATTATAAAAGATTATGGAGATGTTATGTATGTATATATGTATTGTGTAACCATGTATAATGTATGTGTACTGTATGTATCTGCATATTTAAATATACAGTAAATGTATGTGCACTTATGTATAGTATACTGTATATGGACAGCAGATATATGCCATGTAGACTGCTGAGTCTATGAATAGGGTAGGCAAGTATAAGCCTTGATTTCAGCCTATTCTTTTTTGGTAAATGATTGATTTACCATTTTATATTGTTTTCCTTTTGTTTGTAATGTTTTTAATTTACCAAAATAAAGTTGAGTTGAGAGTTGACTTTAAAAAAATGTGATAAATCTAGAAAAAGGTGCTCTGATTTTATGACACAGACTCCTACTGTCATTTTTAGCTTCTAACAGCTCCTCAGGAAAATTCCAACAACTTTTCTTTCCTTGTCTTTCTGACTGAATCAGTCTTTAGAAAAAAGGGGCAGAGGGCTTAAAAAAGAGGAGAAAAAGGCAAAGAAGAAGAAGAAGAAAAAAAAAGATGGGAGGCTCTTTAATCTTTGGCTCTCACAACAATTAGGCCCCTTCTCTCTGAGGTGGGGAGAAAGTGGTAGGAGGGGAAGCGGAGGCGACAGAAAAGGAGAAGCAGCGAGAGCGATGCTCTTTTATTGCTCTTGTCATATGGATGAAGGCGCAGCGCGTCCATGAGAGCGCATGCTCACCTTCAACAACAGGGCGTCCACTGGGCCTCCCGGCCCTTTCAGTCCAGAGAGACGAGCACCTCGGGGGGCCATTAGAGCATGAATGGGGGGACTGACAGCCCTGTGCAGCTCTGCAGGGCATCCATAAACGCTGACATATTGACTCCCCATGCCTCGGTGCTGCCCGGGTTTGAAAGCGTGAAGGGCTTGAAGGGTGGGATTCTTTTTCTTTAAAATACCGCAGGCTAAAAGTGGGATATTAGCAACAACTTCAATGTTTGCTCTTGACTTCAAGTTCTAGACCAGGGGTCTGCAATCTGCGGCTCTGGAGCCACATGCGGCTCTTTGGTTCCTCCACAGCAACTCTTTCAAGCTTTGACTAAAACTAACATAAAACTGAAGTTTATTGGTTGTTAAACGAACAACAAAAAATACTAGTTTTAGCTGTTTTCATGTCATTTCTTTGGCAAATACTTTAACTTTTTGCTTTATTTCTATGCTTATTTTTTTCCACAATTAAAAAAATACATAGGTCTGCATAGCTTGTAGTTTGCTTTGTTGTTTTTTTAGTTTAAAAACTTTCCCCACCTCTTTACAAGTATCTGGTCTTTTCATTTGTCTTAAATTGTAATAGTATCAATAAATATAAAAAATTATTAGATATTTTTTGCTTTATAAGGCCACCCCTACTGGCCACAAAAGTCTCCTCCAACAAACTTAAAGTGGCCCATGGGCCACCAGTTGATAAGAGTTGTAGCAGGTTGTTGCGGCTCTGGACACCTTGAATTTAGTGCATGAAAGTGTAAAAATGGCTCTTTTGATCATAAAGGTTACAGACCCCTGTTCTAGACGAAGCGTAGATCGTCTTTAAAAAACACGTTTGAATGTTCAGGTTTTAAAATCATTGTACCGTATTTTCCACCCTATAAGGCGCACCGGCCTATAAGTCGCACCTCACGGCACAAAACGAGCACGCGCAGCAACAACAGACCTGCAGTGCAGCAAACAGACCTACATCTCTTTGATCTTTAAAGATAAACGCATAAAAAATATATTTTTGTTAGCTGACATTACAGTAAAAGTGTGTCTTAGTTGAACTTTTCTTGATAAATGCACTTTGACGGTTAAAAACCGTTAAATTAAGTGACCATTTTTTGACCAAAGTGAAAAAACCCGAAAAATCCACGTATAAGTCGCACCGGCCTATAAGTCGCAGGGCTTGGAAATGTAGGCAAAAAGGTGTGACTTATAGGCCGGAAAATACGGTACAATGTAAGCTGGTTGGAAATGAACTTAAAAAAGGTGCTTTAAAAACTGAAAATGCGTTAGTTTGATTGCAATATGTAATTATGTTTTAATCAACCAGATCCTTGGTTTGTCTAAAACAAGCTCAGAAAGAAGAGGACCGTGTGGACGATTGAAGACTTCAGTGGATGTGAACAGACTGCTGTCAACTTGAACTTCTCCACCACGACTGATCCTCATATGAGCAGAACGTCCCCCGCCTGCGCCCAAGACGTTGCTAATTGGGGTCGCAGATAAAAGTAATGAAATTAAGAGAGTACAAGAAAGTAAAAAGGAGCCCATGGGGGTCTCTGACAAATGGCAACAGAGCCAGAGTCCCCGTCCCCCAACATAAAGCTCATGAAGGAAATCAAACAGCGTCGTCTCAGGGCTGTGAGCCGAGGTCTCCTGGAGGAACACATCTTTTTTTTTTTTTTTTTCAACAAAGCAAAGGAGAGATTACTGGACAGCGTATAGGAATGCACAGCAGACATTTTTATGTGCCCAAGGGAAGTTTTCTAATTTTCTGGACAAGGATAGGCAACAAATATTGTGGAAAAAGTTTGATATTCAGCAGGACAAGAGAGGATGAGGGGAAACCCCTTGAATGTTACTTGAATGTTTTGCTAGTTTTTAAAGGTTTTGCTAGTTTTTGATACTTTGTTAAAAAAAAAATTATCTGTATTTCTCTCTTATGTTTTTCTATTGTTTATTGTTTAAGGAAATTCTACCATTGCTGTTCATCATTCTTTAGTTTGTAGCAGGTCGCTCTTGTAAATGACTCCACGAGGCTCAATGAGATTAACCTGACTAAATAAAGGTTGAATGAATGAATGAATGAATCATCTTTATTAGAAAATCTAATAAAAAACAACACGTTCCGACTCAAATTTTCAGAAACACCACAAAAGTTCACACCGTTTGTGAAACATTTATACTTTGTATCCAAAAAGACTTTCTTGCGTGTGAGTATTGAAATCAAACTAACTGTAAAGAACTTCTTAATACAAATACAGTTCTCATAAAAACCTTCTTCTTTTATCACGCACAACTTCACAGTGCATGGCAATCATTTCGGAGAGCCCTCCATAGTGAGGGGTTGTAATGTGCACAGTAGAAAAGCTTTTTTTTTTATACAGAGGCAACATATTCCCCAAGGAGAGAATGACTGACGATGCAGAAATAAGCCCATTAGTTGAAAAGAGGGGACAACATTTGAAGTTGTTATTTTGTCGCCGAGGACAGGAGCTCCACCCCACTGTTTGGACAAGCGCTTTCACATTTTTAACTCGCTAGAAGAAAAACACATTTCTGATTTGCAACACTCGGGGAACGTGTTTATTGTCTTTGCAGCTATGAACAACACACACACACAATTAAAACAAATGAATATTTCAGTGGCGCGGCCTATCAGGAGCATAAAATTTAGAATGTTCTGGCCCTAAGTAGCATAGGCTAATGGTGATTTTTAAACTAGCAGACCATGGTCAATGTGCCTCATTCATCACTGAGGGAGAGCACTGAACATAATTACTGTTGCACATTATGTGGGCCATTCCTGTATCGTAATAAAATTAGGCTTTTTTTGTCTTTTCCAAATGCAGCTCTGTGGAAACCAGCGGCCGGTCGTAACGCAGCACGTTGTCGTGATCTGTGCCAGCTGTCAGAGTTTGACAACCTCAACTGGCAAGGCAAATTGGAGGAAACTACATTTCTTTCAATAAATGATGTGGCTCTGACCCGCTCATCTGTCACACAATTTAACATGGACATAATAAAGCCGACGATGTCACGGTGCACTGTACTCCCAGTTTTGTTCCCTGTTTTATTTGACACAATAACGACAGCTTCATTGCCAAGAAAATCAGCTGCTTTTGCTAAATGTCTTGCCCAAAATTGAACTGCAGCTTCTTTTTTTTTTGTTTTACTTTAAGCACGCAGGTAGATCATTTAGTTGAGCTAAATATATTAATCACTCAAAATATTAGATGGACTCTAAATTAATAATTTCCCCCTCTCCAAAATCTCTAGATTAAAAACTATGCCTAAACGTTGCAGAATGTTACACCCAAACAGTTTTATGAATTTCAAAACAACAGAGGATATCTAATAAAGCAAAACTAATTATTAGTTTTTAATTATTGTTTTATTATTGTTGTTTTGGCCTCAGTAAAAGAGCAGACTCCACCTCTTGACTGATACCAACACAGCTTTAATGCACAAAAACTACCGATTGAGTTTTTACAGATTGGCAAGCCTTATCGTGTGATGTGAACTGCAATCTGGCAACACATTTTATGTAGTAACTTATGTGGCAACATGACTACAGTCAATGAAATTACAGACTTAATATTACATTTTGAACATAAATGGCTACAGACGGAGGAGGTCCAATAGTGCCATACAAAAGTGACATTACGGTATTTATACAAATAATTACATTTTGGAGGGTTTTCTTTATGTTAAAGCAACAGTTCAGATCTGTCAAAATGGGGTTCAGAAGAAAAACTAAAACCATTTAATAGCTCAATTAGCTTTTTGAACAACTTCAATTCAGAGATAATGTTTAATTCTGACTGGACTGACGAGCTAACATACACCGGGCAGGTCAAGGAACAAAAGTGAGTTCATGCAAATGATATTTATTTAACCTGAGCATTGCCATTAATTTATTGTTGCAACAGGAAATTTACAGTCATTTAGCAGCTAGCTGTAGCACGTCAAAGTGCAGCCTGCGACACATCCTACAGAAATAGCAAATTTCTGCCCAAATACCCGTGTAACATAAAACTGACAGCTTTGTTTGATCAAACACAAAAAAATATATAAATTGTTTTAAAATGTCATTAATTCATTTTGGTCTTGGAGTCACTCTGACTATCATTTAACCCATCAGTTCAGTCAAAATTAAAATATTTATCCAAAATAAAGCTGTCCAAAAAGTCCATCTATGACAGGTAAGATGTTAATTGTTCATAATCTTTCTAGAACCTCTTTTAGAGTTTTCAACTAAACAGTATTCTGCAACTAAAAATTCTCAAATTTACCTTACTGAATGTTGCGGGTTTTTTTTTTTGCATTTTGATTTTTAGAAAAGTTAGTTTTCCTTAATTTGACAGAAAAGCTGTGAATTCTCTTGCACCACTGCAAAACGTTTGCCTTAAACTCAGGGCGAGAAAAACTGTCACTATATTTCAAAGCAATTAAATGAGATGTCCTCCCTCAAAACATGCCATATAAGTAACAAATACCGTTTTGCCATTAAAACATTTTAAACTCTCTGCTCTGCTGGGAACACTTGTCTCTCCGTGGCTGAGAATCAGCAGTGAGAGATAAATAAATGGCCTTTAAGAAACATTGACCGTCTTGTCAAGACACATATCCACTCAACGGTAGCAAGAGTCTGCCTGTCAGTCCCTTCTCTTCTCGTTTCCTCACTTGTCTTTGAGACACTTCTCTCTAATGAATCAGAAGGATTGCAGTCCCACAGGGCTGGGCTGGGCTCTGTCATCCCTCAGCGCTGTTCTCCCTCTGGACAGCCAGTTTATTGTCCACCATCCAAGGCAATAGGGACCAATCAGGATTCATTACAACACTAACGCTGTGAATGAACTGCAAGCACAACTGGCCAGGAGAAGAAATGAACCTTTCTGGGACTCTCCCCTTCCCCCCCCCAAAAAAAAAAACTTAATTGGATTGCCAATATGGTCCACAGACATTTGAAGAGTCTGGGAAAAAACAATGGAGCAGAAAATAAATACTCTAAAACCACAATGATGACTCCACTTGGTAAACGAACACAATATTGATCTTCTTCTTCTTCTTCTTTTTTTTGTTTGTTTAGAAAAGCTTCATCCCAGCTAATAGCTGTCTGAGAATGTAATCTCTCCCTTGTCCTCCCCCTCTCCTCTCCTCCCCTCCATATTCCCCATTATGTGGCTTCTTTCAGCGAGCCTCGAATAGTTTTGGTTCAGCGTCGCACTGGGGTACGGGGGGCATGGGACCGGGGACCAATTGTTTGCTAATGTTGACACCTGCCAGAGCAGGCTTGGTCTATTTGGGGCCCGCCAAGCTGTAAACTGGATGCTCCCCCTCTTTAGCAAGATTAAGTGTGGGTTGCTGGGGTCACAAATCACTGGACTCCCTCTGATGTTGTGAGGCGCAGAGCCAGAGACTAAGAGGACTAAAAAGGGAAAAGCTGGAGAAGGAGGGACAGAGGAGGGAAGAAGGATAAAGAGTGACAGTCTATTGTTTACTCAGAAAAGAGGAGGAATAATGTATCTTCTTGAGTGAGTGTGGCCCATTCAGAAAAAAGAAAATCAATAGTGAATAAAGCACACAAGAGATTTCTGAGTGCACCATTGATGAGAAATCTGAAAACTGTTGGAAATTTGTCTTTACGGGGAAATGTGCTTTTTTTATGTAGATTTTAAACTTGTCAAGTAGAAATATGACGGAACATTTTGGACCTTTTGTGCATGCTAAACAGATTTAATTAGATATAACACAGGGGTGTCAAACATACGGCCCGCGGGCCGTAACCGGCCCGCCAGGGGGTTTAGTCTTCCCGAGGATAAATCTGAATTATAAAAAAAAGAATAAACGTTATTTTCTTAAAAATCTACAGTTCCTATGTTGTCTGCTAGAGGCGCTGTGTTTTAGTCAGTTCAATCACTTTACCCGTGTTTACAGTGCTGGGCAGCGTTAATCCAAAAATTAGTTCCGCTATTTCTAAAGCACTTATTAATTTATTTAGGTCCGCAATTTCAAAAGCGCTTATGTATTAGCAATGCTAGCGGAAGCTAAATGCTAACGCGCTAACGTGCTAACGTGCAAATGGCGAACTACTTTTTTTAATCCAGCAGATTTGACCATTTCGTGAAACGGTTAAGCTCAGAAAAACCTTGTGCTATAAAGTCAGCTAAGAAATATATTTTTTCTCAGCAAAGAAATAATTGTTTTTACCGTGTTTTGTTGTAAAGTCCTTTGCTTCTGTGGTCGCCGCCATTTTGAAGAGGGCAAATGAGGCGCTGACGCGTCGCGTAGGCCGCTGAGAAACATCCATAAGTTCACCCTCCATGTTAAAAACTCTTCGTCTGACTCTTCGAAAACAAGCAATAAGGCTGCAGAGTAACACACTGGCTGCTAACTGCGCTCTCTCTAGCCAAGAGACTGAGGGGGACGCTTTTTTGTCACGGACCACATCCGGCGCTGACAGGATATGGTCTGTTAGCAGTCATCCGGTTGATTTAAGAGCTCGTAAATAAGTTTTTTCGTTTTTACTGATAGATAATTAGTTATTAGCGGTACTGCATTTTAAATAAAAATAGTGCAAATCCGCTTATGAATTATAAAAGTTAGTCAATCCGCTGTAACGCTGACAAATTGTTTAGGTCCGCTATCAGCGGATTAGCGCTTTAGCGCTCCCCAGTGGTCTGGCGCCCACCTTTGCGTGTTTATATATGATATCTATGGCTTTACCCGCCTTTTCTCTTGGAACGGGCAGTCGGGCAACCTCATCAGCGGAATGTCCTTGTCAAAAAAGAGAAAAGTGGACACACAGTGTCTGATTTTTCAAGAAAAATGGACTTCTTCCTATATGTTCTCACGGAGGTGAATGGGAAACCCGTGTGCAAGCAGCAAGTTTCTGTGCTTAAGGAGTACAATATTCGGCGCCACTATGAAACTCAGCATGGTGACAAATACAACAGCTTGCATGGAGAACTGAGAAAACAGAAGGACTCTTTGTTGACTGAATGTTTTAAAACGTTGTGCAATCACTGATCAGTATTTTTAACGTGTTTTAAGTCTTAAATAAATGCTAAACTGAGTAAAAGTGTAAAAGGACAATTAATTTAATGTAAATGTTTTTATAATTTATTTCTTCCTTGCACTAATACAAAGAAAAAAGTGGACTTGCTGTTCGTTCTATGTAATTTTGGAATGAGTTTACTGGTCTGGCCCACTTGAGATCAGATTAAACTGTATGCGGCCCCCAGATCAAAATGAGTTTGACACCCCTGATACAACACGTTTTTATTAAAACAAATAAATTAGCTAATTTAAAAAATGAGCTTCTGCTATAGCATGCTTTCAGGAAATCCTTTAACTTTTTTTTTTTTGGTAAACAAACTTAAAGATGAAGAGAAAAGCCATTGAACGCAGCAGACAGTGCTGCTCCCTTCCTCTGCAGATGTACATTAATGCAAAAAGACAGAGATCTGAGCAGCCGCAGCAGAATCCTGTCGTCCTTTAAAAACTGCTGCTGTCCAGCCCGATCGTGTCAGTTTGAAGGCGCCTATTCAAAAGTATTCAAGCATCTGCCTTTGAGGCACAATAGCAGCTAGTTTATAAACTGTCTGCCCAGGCACCCAAAGGCTTTGGTTCTTATTGTTTTCATCCTCTTAATAAACTTTTTGGAGGAGTTCATCAACTTGCCTGAATAGCAGATGCAGCGAGTCTCAAGACTGAAAATAACAGAGGGGTCTCCTCTCCTCCCTCGTCTTTCTCTCGTCCTTTTCTAGTGGCTGTTCAGCTAACAATAGCAAGAGGAGGCTGTCAGACATCACAGAGCTTTTTTTTTTGTATCGGTACAAAAAAGAAAAAGCTCTTCAAAATGTGAACTGAACTCAGTTGTGTTTGCAAATTTTCACAGACCTCTTCAAGATGAGCAACGAGCTGAAACATTCATAAAGGCTAAACACAAAAGCAAAAACACCATTTAAATGTTTGCTTTTTAAACGTAAAACCTCACGTTTGAATTTATATATATATATTTTTTTAAGATTGAAATGCTACTAAAATATTCTGTTTCTGTTACTGGACACCTGTTTGACAAGCAAAGCTAAAATGACAGGATGCAATAAAATGTAATTTTGAATTTAAGCCATTAATCCTCTGTCATACCTTTAAACTGTGTGGAGAAAATAAAATAGCCTAACTTAAAGGTCTTTAATAAATGTCTACTCTAATTAATTTCATACTCAATTAAAACAAGACCACAGTCCAAGCATGGCCGGCCTGTTTAGCCCACTGGAAGGCCATAATTGAAGTAAGAGCGGAAAAAAGGGCTGCTTAAAAAAAAAAAAGAAGCTCACAGCAGTCTAATTCAACATTTGCCATCCTACCACGCTGATCTGCCTCCCACCTTCCTCCTCCTTCCCCTCGCTCTCCACCATATGACCCAAAAACGGCCTTATTGGCTGCCCTCGGACCAACCACCTACGGTTTCCCACCAGTGCGCCGGGTGCGTCCTAACACCCTAATTAGATGTGACAAGTTCAACGAGCCGGCTTCAGCGGAGGAAAAGCTGGTCAGGTTATGATTTCCGTGTCAGACTCACTGGGGAATCTGTGGACAGCTGATTCCTGTCAGCCTCATTCATCTTCTTCCAGCCAATTAAACTTTAATGCTAACAAAGCTCTGGCAATTTGGGGGAATGCATTAACCGCTTGAAGTGGAAATGCAAATGTTCCAGGCGGCGTCTGCAGCAGCACTAATAATATTAATGTACAGTAAATAAAAGGCAGTAATAGTTGATCAAATGGCATAAAATGATACAAATGCATGCCTATTTAAATATATATATTTTTAAAACCTTCATTCTTTTTAGATCAAAATCTTCACTAACATATTGCACATTTTACCTCCTGCACACAACTATATATCCATACCTGTTGGCATGGGTGAAAGAAATGGAAGGAAAAGGCAAGTCAAGCTTAAAAGAAGATGAAAAACTGTGATTTTTTTTTCTGTTTGCTTTGGCCGACTGCCCTGCAGGCAGGAGCAGGATCCCAGAGCCCCATAGTGAAAATTGGCGGAATAAAACACAGGCAGAAATGAGAGACGCCCTAACTGTTGTGACAGGATACCTGGAGGGCAGCACTTCCTCTTTAATTTGTCTCGTATGGTTTGAGACCCCCCAACCACCCATCATTCAATCCTCGGAGCCTATACGCAAGCCCCGCCGAATTTAATTCTCGATGGTGAAATTATATGCTATAATTAAATATCACATCTTTTTTTTTTTTATTGCTGCACGCATCTTATCGACGTCGTCGTTGTCATCACATTAAAAGTAGCATCTAAAAATGGGCCTATCGGCATTTGTGAGGAAAATCGCAGGCCAAACAAAGGGCACCTATGGGCTTACAGCTTATTTTCTGATATTTTGGAGCAGGAAACGTTAACCTTGAAATGCTGCTATCTGGGCCTAACAATATGTGATCATAACCCCATAAATGAGGGGAGAAATTGAATCCTTTTAAGTTATTAAGCAGGAAAGGATTATAAACTCGTCTTTATAAATGAGCTAGAAATCCCCATGTCTTTCTCCGTACACTTTTAAATTTCCCACAAGAAGCTGGAGAGGGAAGATTGCCCC